>JANSTW010094334.1:0-30555 GCA_027564275.1 Diadocidia ferruginosa | reverse complement strand
TATCCAACTCCACTGACGACGGGTTAGCCTAGAAATAGTGCAATCCTTGTCGGTATGAGTAAAAAACATCATATTTTTTGAACGCTCTAGCGTAAGCTAGAGCCATATAGGCTCTGGCGAATAGCTGGAGCTACAAAATATTGCAAAAATATTCAATTTCCGTTGATCGATTAGCCTGTTCCTAAATTTTTAAATTAATAATTAGATTTTCTACCAACTTTTTTTATAAATTTCACTTCAAAATTTAGTTTTAGGAAATTTCATAATTTCTATGATTTACGTCTTTATGATTTTGCATAAAATCACTCTTTACTATATATGAATCTCCAGGACATTTTTTAAGACTTTAAAATATTAAATTGAACTTATTTAATTTTCAAAAAATCTTATAAATTGGAAAACGGAACTTTTTTAATTATTGATCATTTTAAACCATAAAATAAAGAACTATTTAAATATTTTATGCTTAAACATTAGACTATTTCAAATCTTGATGAAAACTGTATGTTTTTTTTTCAATTAATTTTCTGTCTGTAATCTTTAAAAAAAATTCTGAAATTGCAACTTAATAACTCATGGATTTCATAAATTTGAAACGTTTTGATTTTATTATTTCATTAATATACATTTTTTAGATTAATTTATTTATGGTATAACTTCCCAATTTTGTCCCATTCTCTATAATTTCACCATAAATAATCTAATTAAATCCTACATTTTTCGATTCAATAATTTATTTTATTTCTATATCCTTAAAATCTCAGTTTTTTATTAGATTTGATTGATTTTCACATGACATAACACCCCAAGACATAACACCCAAAAGCTTAAATCAGCTTTTATTCATTTTTTCTAATTCTCAAACCCGTTATAGCAGCCGCAATATCCAATATATAAACCTATAGCTTTGTTTATAATTTTAAGAAGGGAAATTTAATCGTTTTTTAGCAGTTTTTAGTGAAGACACAAACAATAAATAAGTTTTTGTGTGATTTAAGGTGAAGCTTTTGGGTGTTATGTCTTCCTTCGTGTAAGTCAGAGGTCACCTACAGATGCGATAAGAAAGGTGTTTTTAAACATGTCTACATCGGATCTTTAAAGCTCGTATTCTGTCTGTCATGTATCATTATCGTCTTGTTTAAGATAGAGTATCCCCCACAAGACAGGATATTTTATGGATACGCTATAGAGTGTATCCAACAACGTATCTGGATACGCTGTTTAATGTCTCGTTTTACAAAGGGCTTGGCGTTTTTTCTCGTACATTGAATACGCTATTTTTTTTGTTGCGATTTTTCCCATTAAATTAATTAAATTTAATTAATTAAATTGCAGCAGCGTGTTGCCTGATGCCTCGCCATCTATAAAAAATAGAAAAAAATCATTTTAACTATAGAGAAAATTTGAACAATTTCTCCTTCATTTTCCCCCTAAAAAAACATAATATCCGTATGTCTGGTCGGGTCCTAGGTCTCAAGCGTCAAGTTAAGATTTAAGAATAAAATTGTGGGTGCGTAAAATAATTTTTATTCGCGTTTTTAATTGTAATAATGTTTCTTTTTTAATATTAATTGTTTAACCGACTTTGGGTAAAACTCGATTTTCTAAATATTTTCCGTAATATTACTAGTCTTATTATGTGTTTTGTTTGCATTAGTTACTGTAAATAAGGACATATTATATAGGAATCTATTGGTAAAATATATAATTTGTGGACATTGAAGCATATTCTATCATATTTTTATGACATTTTGTTATACAATTTTCTATATGAAGCAAAAAAAAATATTTTTTATAAAATATTTATTTTTTTCGAACGTGAATGTTAACAAATTTAAAATTTAGGAACAGGCTAATCGGTCAACGAAAAGTGAATATACTTTTGTAATATTATCAAGGGTGTTATCCAACTCCACTGACGACGGATTTGCCTAGAAATAGTGCATCTGTTGTCGGTATGAGTAAAGACACAATTTTTTGAAGGCTAGAGTCAATAACATTACAAAAAAATTATTTATTATTCCAGACCATATGGTGAAATAAAGCTTTTTCGTAATTTTTTAATTACTATGGCACATAAGGACTTACACCTTGTAGTAATGTGCCAAGGTGTATAGAGTAGAATAGGTGTGCGCAAAAAATACAAAGACAGATTTTGTGATGTCATTGATACGGTAAGTACGAGGTTTACTATGCCAATCGCACCGGTTGCGTCAATGATTCATATACACAAATATATATTTTGTGTATAGCACACAAAACCGCTCAGAACCGCTAAATTTATGCGCACACCTTATATACTCTATACACCTTGGTAATGTGCAACCTCCAGTTTTTCAATACTGGGATCGGATTACCCCAAAATACTCGACTCTATATGGTCGAGTTGGTTAATTATGCCGGGTCGGGTAGAATCGGATAAGGCTATGTCGGGTCGGGTATGAATTGATTAGTAAATGAGTATAGTCTACTCTATACCCTGAAATCCGACATCATTTCAGAACTTCTCGAGCGGGGAACCACTAGGAAAAATGTTGTTCTATGATTTCTAATTTCCGAGATGATTTCTATGATTTCCGAAATGATTTTCGTGATTTCTGAAATAATTTGCCCATGATTTCCGTAAGTGGTTTGCTCCTCGGTACTTGTACTATCCCCACATCACTAACACCTTGTCCTGGTAAAGCTCGTTTCACTGAATACGTGGACATTTTTTTGTAAACATATTTTATGAAGCTTTTGCTCAAACTTTTCGATTTCAAAACTTTTGCATAAAATGGTTACACCAAAGAGGAATATAAGTACAATCTATATAATATATCATTGAATAAAAATAATATTATACCTCATTGTAATATATTAGGAATTTAGGTTCACTATTTTTTTTAATAAGGATTCGCTTTAATCAATGTTAAAATAAAAAAATATTAGTTATTTTAATTTAAAAAAAAAATACCAAAAAGAGTCAAAACTAAAAATGTTTTCTTGACTTTTAGTCTATATACTTTTAGAAAAACTGAAAAAATATTTAAAAAAAACTCTTATTCTTATATATGGGTGGGGTAAAGCTTTTTGTTGTAATATGATTTTTGTTTCTTCGCACTCATTATTTAAATAGATAATGTTTCTACAGCTCTGTATAATTACAATATTATATTAATTGTTTGTATGTATCGTTGTTAAGTTTAAGTTTAAAATATTATATATATATGTTTATATAATTTCCCTAAAAATCGTAATATGTCACACCATTTTTTTTCAGAATGTATTAAAGAATTTAAAAAATATTATATATATTTACATATATTTACATTAAAATATTATTTTCGCTTCACATCTTAATAATTATCTATAACTCATTCATCTCATCATTGCTGCAAGATAATAAATATTTTAATTCAGTCGTTTACAGATTTTGCGCCTTTATTCTGTGATTTGTGAAGTTTAAGATTTTTTTTTTAATTGGGATTGTATATAAAGATTTTCTATATTTCGATATTAATTGACAACAGTATTATGATATATAAATCGCCAATTCTTAATATAAAAATTGATTTTGATAGATTAAGGTGTATATAGATAAATAAAATTAATTATATTTTATATAGCAAACAGAATATATTTTATATACGATATATATATAGTAATTGATATTTGATATTTTAATCGAATTTTCTCTATATAATAATATAATTATTCGATAAAATTTGATTTGTAAGTACGATAGTGTATGTGTAATTGTTAAAATTCTTATATAAAATCTAAAAAGTTTAAAATGAAATACAAAACATAATCTTATAGAATAAAAAAAAAATCACACTACCAATATTAGAGCACATTTTTAGGTTTGTCTAGGATCAAATCATATATTGACGATGTATCGGACGATTCGGTCGTCAAAATAAACATTAGAAAATATCAGTTTTCTGTCCATATTGTATTTACTTGCATAATTGCCAAGTCGATTGATTTTTGTTTTAAATCGAGAAAAAACTCATCGCGGATTTTCTAAAAATAACGATTAATTGACAATCTATTTTAATTTATTTCTTCAAAATTAGAATTTTTATATTTAAATTAATTCAAATTTAAAAAAAAATATTTAGTAGGTTTAAGGACTAATTTACACTATACTAAGTTTTTACACATATTACGTTTTCCTAATGTTTTTGTCTAAAAAAAACAGTCTGCACATAATGCTAACACATTTTAAAATATTTTTTACATTACAATTTATTTTATTAAATTAAAAATTTATTTTTTACAAATTTTCTGTTACGAGTCTATTGTTTTTTGGACCAAAACATAACGAAGATGTATGTAGTGAAAAAAACTTGTAGTGTAAATTGAGTATTAATCTATAAAATAAATTAAAATTCGAAAGAAAAAAGAAATGGAACAATTAGAGCGTAAGTTAAATGCAATATTTCGACTTTATCCGCTGCAACTTCTAGAAATGGGCTCTTATATTGATACAAACGTACACACATCGTGTGCATACGCGTACATTTTAACATTACTGCCTTCATATAATTTAGAAGAAAAGAAAAAAAAAACACCGAGAAGTGACTCATCCTTTTTTCTGAAAAATCATTATAAATATTTAAAATATGTACCTTGGAATGGGCATTATTATTTTGTTTAGGAATTTGGTAAACATCTACGGTTTTTCTTTTTTTTTTAAATAAAATATTGATAGCGCAGTGTTCTACATGTAATTGCAATATATACAAAATATATTTAGACGTAGGAAATTTCCTATAAAAAAATCTTAATAATACATTTTTGTTATGATTAAAATCGCAAGTTTTTTTATAATACACATAGATATATAATAAATATATCTATTTTACTTAATTACTATATAATTTATCTAAATTAATTTACATTTTTTTGGAATATATTTCACACATTAGTTGTATGCGGTTTTGCTGTTGTGCTGAACAAGACGTTTATTTGAATTTACAATTTATGATCGTTGGAAGAATATTGTGCTGCGCCAGTCAGCACAGTACAAACTACAATTTTTCGTTAAAGCTATATTTACAGCAAATAATATCGTTAAAATATCTATAAACTGTAAGATGTAAAAATGTAGTTAATATTTTGAGCAGCTGAACAGCAAAACGCATATAAATCTGCTGGGGAAATATATTCGCATTTTTTATATACCTAACTTCAAATCACCAAAGTTGTTTGATCAAAATGTTCTTTTTTTTTGTTCACTTAACGATAAAATTTATTACTAATTTTTGGAAAAAAGAAAACAAAACGGTTGTTACATAACTCTAGAAGTTGACAAAACACATTTTTGTTACGATGAATTTTTTTGTTTGTTTGATTAGAGTTTACTTAAAAACTATTTCCAGCATTTAATTGGCAATTTCTTTTACATAGTATAAGGCCACACTTTTTAAACATATTATATTATATTAAATATATAAAAAAATTTGCAAAATTAATTTAGTTTTTCTGAATAATTTTCAGTGAGCTTTTCGTTTTTTTTTGTCTGCTTTAAATAACAATATTATTTTTATACACTTGTGTATGATAGCACGGCTGTTTATTCAAATTATACTATAACACTAATTATCTTCTTCTTGGATTAGCTCATAATTTAATTGATTAACATAAAACCCGAAGATATTGTAAGCGCTACATGGTGGGTTAATTTAAGTATATATACAAACTTATTATGGAGCTTGTATAATATATATATGCCTAAATTTGTCAAATATAATTAATATATTTTATATTAAACATGTGTCGCAAGTGCACCCTTTTTCAAATTACTATTTGCTGGAAGTATAAATTGACCTGACGGACTTAATATCTGTGATTGTTGTGTTGCTGCTGCAGTCGAACCGATTGTACCGATATTATTACTACCACAATTCATGTTATTTGTACTACGAGTTGCATTATATGGCGGTGGAGCAGGAGTAGCTGCTGGATTTGCTGTGCTTGGTGGAGGTAGAGGTGATAAAGACGTATTTATTGGTCTTAAATAGGGATTTCCATACGCTGCACTATATCGTAGGTCTATGCTTAGACCATTTTGTAGTAGAGGTTGACCTGTTAAAGAGAAAAAATCGAATTTTATTTTATTTATTACATTTTTACGAAACTTTATTGTTTAGTCCGTGAAGAGATGTTTTTTGTGATTGAGGTTGAAAGAAATTTAAAATATTGTCAGTAAAGATCAAAGAAAAGTTCTTTGGAATTGAAGTTTAAAGAAATTTTAAGTATTGCCAGTAAACTTTAAAGAAAAGTTAAATTATTGGAATTGAAGTTTAATAGTAATGAAAAATCAATTTATTATTATATTAAAAAAACTAAGTTTTATTAAAATTCACAATTTAGAGCGCCATATTGGACACGCCATTTTTTTTTCTTCCAAAAACCCTTTCAAAGTTTCTCTTCTTTAATAAAATAACGGTAAATATTTATGATATGTTTTGATTTAAACCAAAAACCAAACTATTAAAAAAAATGAACTTACCCATAAATCCACCTTGTAGTGAATTTAAACTGCCCTGGACATTTGGTAGTCCGTTGTCCTGTCGTAAGTCGAATCTATTTCTTGTTAGACTCAAATTGCCATTGGAAATTTGTCCATTTAGATGTGACTGGACATTTATTAAACTATTAGTATTACTATTATTACTGCTACCGTTCTTAAGTGATAGTGTTTGTGGCGTTGGACTAAAGTCTCGTTCGTAATCCACATAAGGTACGTAACCATTGTTATTTTGGCCGCAGTTTGGCTGAAGATGACCCAGCGAATCAGTAAAATCCCCAGAATATCTGCGTTGTGGTAGAAAATATGATTTGTTATTGGAAAATAAATTAAGATTTTTTTTTGTTACTATAGGGAGGATTGTAATATCCTTATTAATTTGTAATATCCCTATCAATTCTAGTAGATACATAACATACATTTTACGACGAAAGTTCACTTTACCGGCACTGCCAAAATTTTCCACTCTTAAATTTTGAAAAAAATATTTTTTTTGAGGTGCACCCATGACAACCCCTTACCTAAAGAGGTCTATTTCTTAGGTTCTGTGTCAGTACAGTAAACCTTCGTCTATTTTATAATTAAAATTTAAAAACATTTTTGTATAAACTTAAACCTAGTTTAGCCCATGTCTATAACTATATCTCAAACAAAAACTCACCTATAATCTATTGGAAGTTTTACAGCTCCAGCTAACGGTACCCCATTGCCCATACCATTTCCACATCCACCACTTATGGAATTTGTACCCAATAAACTAGCTGCTATTCGGGTAGCTATGCTATCCGTTCCCGAACAAGTTTCGGAGCAATTAGGTTCACATGACGTAGACCTAATGTCGATTTTTAAATCACTTATATTTGATGAACGATCGCTGTCTTTATACATTTTTTCGTTGATATGATGCTAAAAATAAAATCGAATTTGTATTTATTTTTAATTTTCAAAACAAGAATTATAATAATATTAACTCGAAAGTAAAGAAAATCTTATTTTTGCGTTGCATATACAATATACATAGGTATAGTTACATTATAATGAAACATTTAATAATCGGTTTATTATTTTTTTATTTTACTTTATATATGATTTCTGAACAACAGCTTACCTCTGGTATAATGTCGGCAGGTGGAAGTTTTTTCTTTCCTTTCTTGAAATAAATCACAAGCAGCAATACAATCATAATGATGGTAGCGAATAATGCTAAAGCGCCAATTGTTATTATTAAAGATGGTAGATTTTCTAGAAGGAAGAAAATGTAATTATATAATGTCTTTATACTACACTGATAAATATAAAATGGATTTTTAAAATTTTTCTTATAAAAGCTACACAACGAGAAACTTACTGTTTGCCATTAAATCAATTTCGATCTCATCATGTCCATAATCGTTGACAACCGTACAATTATATCGACCGAAATGTTTTGTTTGACTTTCTCTTATTATTAAGGTTGATTTTATTCCTTCTGTTATTGGATTTTCTAGTATTGAATAATCTTGATCTGTACTTGTATTAATTTCTCTGCCATTAAATGTCCAAGAAATATGCCTTGCCTTTGGCACAGAAAATGCTGTACATTCAATTCGTGCATTGTCACCAATGATACCAAACTGTCTCTTGGCTGATGTAATTGTGGGTGGTCCATTTAAGTATATCAAAGCTTCAGCTTCAATTTCCGGAAATCCGGGCACAGAAGCTTTACAATGGTATTTTCCGGATGTTTCTTGTGAAACAGTTATTGTAAGATTTGATGAAGTTCCAACCACCTAAACAGAAATTAAAAATGTTATATTAAATATATAATACAATTATAATGATAAAAGTGCACTAAAATATATTATAAACAAAATATTACTCACTCTTCCAGTTAATGCATGTATCCACATTATATCTGGTAGGGGATTGCCATCGACATCACAAAACAATGATACTTTTGTATTTAAATCAGACTCAACGGATTTTGGTCGAATTTTAAATGTGGGTCCATCTGAAAATTAAATTGATGGTTTTATAAAAACAATTCAAGAATTCGTTTTTAAAATCTAAATTATATAGAAAAAAACTTACAGCTAACATCCAACGTTTCGCTTTCCTCACTTTTTCCAACTGCATTGTGAACTTCACATTTAACAATTGAGTCATGTTGTTTTCGAGATATGTTATGTATAACCTGAACAAGTATAATTTAGTAAAAAACTTTAAAGTAAAAAAAAGCTTGATTTGTACTCACCATCTCCGTTGTAAAGTCACCAACGACCAGATCTTCACCAATATACCAACGATATGTTACATCTTTTGGATTTGCATCCGAAGCACATGATATTATGACTTCTGACCCTTCGGGTATTCGACCATTGCCCGAAGATCCGCTAATTACAGACACAGATACTTTTGGTGCATATTTAACCTGTAAGTCATAAAATAAATTGTATAGACGAACTTTGATTGGTCAATTAAGTTCCCCATACCTCTAACTTCAGTCTAGCCGACCGATATGTTCTGTCAGCAGTATTTTGCGCTTGGCATATAAACGTTGTGTTGTGATGTTCTTTTTTGGGTGTTAATTTTAAAACTGACTTTGCAGTAAATCGTCTTGTGTCAGATAACGGTTCCTTCATGTAATCGATACCTGTTGTTAGAACATTTCCCAAACCATCGATCCATGTTATCTGAAAGACATTTTTTTTTTAATTTTATAATTATTGCTTTTACTATTTTTATATAAACAAAAAATTCATGTCGCATTTATGGAATTTATATGTAAATAGTTCAAGCCTCATTTGAATTATTTCAAACAAATATTTAAGGTCACTAATATAAAGAAGGGCATTTATCGATTTTTTTTGTTAAAGAATGTCAAATGTCAAAGGTTTATTTTTAAATAATATTCAATTACTATTTCAGTTTTGCATTATGTGTATGTATAAAATTATTATTTACCTCAGCTGCAGGTTTTCCACCAACCGATGTACATTCTAGTTCGATTTCTCGGTCTTCTGTTGTTACCAAATAGTCGCCTTGTACTATTTTCGGTGGTTCCGGTGGAACTAACACAGTTAGAGTAGCGAATCTTGATCTAATGCCCGGTTTACCTAGGAAATTTTAAACGAGAATGAAACGACAAGATGATTTTAGACATTTTAGTAATTTACCCGCAGGACTTGGTCCTACTTGACATTGATATTTGGCATCATCGTCTAACATAACTGGATAAATATCCAGCGAAAAATCACCTTCTTCGTCACTGCCCACCATAGAGTATCGTTCAAAACCACTTAAATTTCTATGTGTTCCCAGGCCGAAATCGTCTTTTGTCCACTGAAGCATGCCATTTTTATCTATAACCCTACAGGGCAGTGTCACCCTTGACCCGACAATAGCTGTTTGATCTTGTGGTTCCATTGCAAATCGTTGGCCTTCGTTGATAATTGAGGATGAGGTGGCATTGCTGCTTGATGTTGTCGACACCATTAAAAGTTGTAAAAATAATAGCAAACCAATTATAATTTGTTGAATTGTGATGCTTAGTGACAACATATTTAAATATTTTTCATAAATATATATGTTTATATGAATTTTATGTTCAACTAAAGTCTTCCAATGGTACTTTATTGTTGGACATTTTATTAATCTGAAAAAAAAAGAAAATTTATTATAAACGATATCTATTAAAATAATAAGAAATTATTGCTTTTCTACAGTCTCTAGTCTCGTTTTATTCACAATTAGATTTATTTCCCAGAAATAGATTTTTTTTATCGTAACTCTATAAATTAATGTATGCAAAATTCATAGAATACGTAACCAAAATTTATGACCAGAGGCCCGATCATGAAACTCGACATTATCGGTATCGAGTCAATTATCGAGTCGATATTGAATTCCGATACGATCGAATGTATAGCTATTTTGACTTCTCGATCGGATCGAGTATTTAATATTATTTACATTCCAAATAAAAGTGACAATAATGTATTCCGTGACTCTAACGCTATTATAGAAATGATGTTCGTCACTTAAAATAGCAAATATTTATTGTATTTATAGCTAATGACAAGGCGAAAGTTATCGATGTTATTGAAATTCCATAATAGATATTTTTATCGGGTCGAGTTTCATGATCGGGCCTCAGTTCCAAACAAACATAATACTTGATAGTTTAAGATAGGTATATAGTTGTAGTTGAGCCACCAATAGTCTAACTCTACAGTCTACCACGATGCCTTTGGAAACTATTTTTTTATCAAGGATATCAAGGTTCGCCTAAATTTTACACCGAAAGAAAAAGCATCCAGTTATGAAACATGTCAATAAATGGTTGAATATATGTTCTTTTTTTGGTCAAGCATTGGTCTTGTATTAAAGAGGGAGCCAAAATGATGTGGTTACCACAAAAAAGATTATCACATTGATAAATGTCAAAATAAAAATATTATAGTATAGGGTTGTCTAAGCAAAATTCGACAAAGGATTGTCTTGCTTTGAAATTAAAGCAAAACAAATATTTATCAACTAGTTAGGTATTTAATATCGAAGAAATATAGTGGACCCAGTAACCTGATATAATAAGGCAAACCATGCACATTTTCTTTGTTTAAATATTATTTGTAAACAAAATTGATATTAAGAACAAACCTACTGGCTATTGTTCACTTAACTACGTTTATATTCTGTACACTATAATAATAAGTTTACTACTTTGAACTTATAAATCAAATTAGTAAAATTTAAATAAATACTTAAATGTAAACAAAACTATGCAGAAGAATTTCAAATACATTTTAGTATGGTAATTGGTCAAGTTATATAAATGAAGTCACAATAGAAAAATTTTCAATCCATAATTTTATTTTTATGTATCTTTGAGCTTTTCTGTAAAACAATGAACAATACAATTTTACCTACTCATCACTTCTTTTCAACCATTTCTTTATATATTTTAAAATTTTTATTGGTGGGTAAATCAATAAGCTGCGGTTATAAGAAAGCAAACCTTTTTTTTATTTCAAAAGAATTTGAAAAGAAAACATAAAAAGCTTTAATTTTTTCTTTTATTTCTATAAATATATAATATGTATATGAAGTTGCGAACTTTTTTAATTAAATAAAATAATTATAGAGATTTTTGCGAGGAAGTAAGAATAATTTCTAAATTTAACCTTTCTTCACCCACTATCGCGCAGATATATATACCTACGTAAAATATGTTTATGCACAAGCAATTTGATTTTATCAAAGATTTTCTATAATATGGAAGAAAACTAACATTCTTTTTCTGTTGAAACAATAATTTAGCTGAATTGTATATATATCTCTATATGACTTTATATTAATATCTACTATTTGTGAATCCATTTGTACCAAATATAATATAATTATTTTCCTCTCTATCACCATTAAACGCCCAGTTTATATGATAAATTAAATTTAAGTGCTTGATAATTAAATAATATAGAAAAAATTGCTTTAATTTTGGACATTTTTTAATCAAATAGATTTAATATAATGAGTTAAATTTTTTGGTGAAAATTATAAATGGTGTATACCTACATTAAAACCATTATGCGAAATCATATAAAATTTTGTCATCAGCCCGGAGATAAACATAGCTATGACATACATATTTTCGAAATATTTTGATTTTTTTCTATATTTAATATAAATCGTGAAAAATAATTACGATTTTAATTTTATAATATGCCATATTTTATATCTCATAAAATAATTGTTCAGGATTTAAAATGACTAGGACACTTTTTATCATAATTCAAGTTGGGACTAAAAATGAAAGTAAGTTCCTTTTACCGACACAGCACCGGAAAAATTGCCCTTTTCAGTGATTAAGTTAATAAATCAGTTTGTGTGGGCAAAGTTAGGGTAAGAAATGGGAGGGATTTTCAAAAGCAAGTTAATCGATTTATCCCACTATTATGCCCTATTATAATCCTATGTAAATTATTTAAAATCGTTAGAGATCAAAACGTTAAATTCGTCCGTAGTGTAAACAAAATACCTACCCAATTTTAGTTAAAATCGTACCATTAATTTCCTAATTTTTATTTATTTGCATATCAAGTGAAACCAAAAATAAAATTAATTTTAATTAACAAAATTAACTTTTTTCTGAAAATGTTGAATAATTCTAAATGAGTATATTATATTATGTTTCTAGATTTACCGAGAACGATTCTAATTTATTTTACAAAACTTATCTTACCAATTATTTTTTTTAAATGGGCGTTTAACAAAATACAGATAAATTTATGCGAGTAAGATAACAGTCTATCTATATAGTTACGCAGTAATGAGTATTAAAAAAAAAGTCAGATGTGCTTTGTCCAAATTTAAAATAAATACTCGATTATGTGCAACGCAATTGCTTGCTATTTGAATGATATAGTTATATGCAAAAAATATGGCGATCTCCAGACACAATGCCTTTGAAGACATAATATATCGAATAGGTCCATGAACTCGAAACGCTGCACTTAGCTTAAATAAATTAAATTTAAATTATGTGAGTGCAAATGTAGACGGCGAGATGCAGACAGACCATTCTATTTTCGGAATAATCATCAGAAATCGCGTCTTAAACTTTTATGAAAATCGAAAAATTTATGGTCTGGATAGGATATGGCACATATTTTGGTATAATATATGCAACATCACATTTATATATATTTATATAAATAAAATAATGTCAAAGAGAAAAATTGCTAAAATTTTACGTTCGTATGCATGAAAATATTTTCTTTAGTACAAAATCCTCCGGAAAAAATTAATTAAAATGTTGACTAAAATATCGCTTTGATATATTTTTTATTTGGTCATATTATTTTATAAGCAGGAAACTATCAAACGATTTTGTTTGGACAATATGTCCTAAAACATAATGTATATGTTTAATCTATAATGTATATGTATTATGTAAGAATATCCTTCAAATTAGGTTTTATGTTCTGCTATTGGTATATGAGGTATTTTATTATCATTTAAAAATATTGCGGTACAACAGGGCTGGTCCTGCCATGGAACACTTTTCATTAATAATCTAAGATTTCACCTTAAATAATTGTTTTGTTGAGTCGTTGAGTTGTTGAAATCTTTTTTTTATCTAAATAATGTGTTTATGTTCTTATCCTAACATAAAATTAGTAATAATATCTTGTTATCTCTGATCATCAAAAATATGGCCCGTGCGAGTTACTGACAACACTTTACCTTTGATATGGTCGTCAATGAAACCATAGTATCAAACAGAAAAAAGGGTAAAATGGTGAATATGCTCCTTTGTAGATTAAAGAACGCGATGATAATGATGGATCCGGTGCATGCCGTGGCACCGAAAAGTCCTGGCATCGAATTGCCCTCGCATCGAAATGCCCTCGCATCGTAAAGCCCTGGCATCGAAAAGCCCTGCTATCGAAAATTTTATTTTATTAAAAAGCAACCCTGGTTTTTATTTCTTAGAAGAAAAATATTTAGTCCATACAATCTAAATATAAACCAGATCAATTGCACTACTCATTTAATCAGGGTTGCTTTTTCGATGCGAGGGCATTTCGATGCCAGGCAAAAGAACTATCAAAAAAGAACCAAAATTATAAGTTAGAACCTCGGTTAGAACTCTTCTGCTAGATTACAGAATTATGCTTGGTTATCATATAGAAATTATTAAAATAAAAAAATAATATATGAGACAAATTTAAAGTCTGGAATAAAAAAAAAAGTCCAATGAGCTAAATATTTAGGTTTAATTTTCAATAAATTCAACAATTTTTTTAAATAGTTCGTTGCATTTGTCGACAAGCATAATATGCGAACTTTCACCGCTGCAACTTTCTCGAATTATGCAAATTACGTTTAAAATTGATTTTAAGTCAAATTGACAATGAATAGGGCCAAAACAACGACTTTTAACCTCATCATGATTGATCAGTTGAATAGATTTTATGCGATTTTCAGCTATAACTTGAAGTATTTGCAGAAATCCATCAAAATCCATGCCATGCGATGCTTTCAGCATAATCTGACAATGATCATCGAAATTGTCCATATCACGACAATCTTCGATCTCTTTGCAGACTTGTTGATAATGTTCATATAAGACTAACCAAATCGTTGCAATATTACAACCATTAAACCAATTGTGGTTAATCGAGATGGTATCTTCTAAGTTTACCACTTGATGATACCATCCGCTTGGCACAAATAGGGTTTCTCCGGGATTTTGAACAATTTTAAAATATTTACAACATTTCGCCACTAATTGTTCTTCGCTTATGCAGAATGGCGTATTGCCCAGTCTATCGACTAGCTTCTGTTCCTCGCCTGGACTCAGTAAAAGCCATTGCTTGTAGCCGACAATGTTTGTTGACCAACTGTATGAACGAAAAACGTCTGCATGAAATGAGGTCCTAAAACATATTATGGATATATATAGTCTCAATCTTGAAATGTAAATATTTGTTCGCGCCTACCAACTGCCCTTGGGTCCCATATAGACAAACATATAATCATCACAATTGGTCTGTTTCGAATACTCATTTAACCAATCAGACATAAAATATGCTGGGACTTGATAGAATTCGTATTCCGGCAGTTGCTTTCGCAGATGCCAATCCTTTAAATATTGAATTTTATCGGAAATTTGGTCGCTCATTAGCTTCTCCCAATAGTCCAAAAAATCGTACATTTTCATTTCACTGCATTTATGAGAATTAGCTTCCGATTTATTGGTACAGTCGGTAACTGGTACGATAAGATTTGGCAATTTCGATTTTAAATAAATTATATTAATTTTATCACATGATGGTAACGTTGAGTCACCATACAGTACCCAGTTCTTAGAACATTCCCAATTTCGGGCACAAGACCTTATGATAACTGGGATATTTTTCAACATGTAATTTTCAAAGAAACTATTGTACGATAAATCTGTTGCATCCCATGTATCTATCTTCTCGATGGCATTGCTGGGCATTTTTATCTCACTGGATATTATGTGCTTTGATATTTCTAACATTTTTTAACCAATATGTTAGACTTAACATAGATTAAGATAATTGATCCCAACTCGGTACAGTATAAAGCGGACCTTCTAGGATGAAAGGGTCGTACTACAATATGTTGTGTTGACGATGTACGAAGCCCTGAGTGTAAAACCGACTTCACTGTTGCCAGAGTGACTATAGATTTGCCGCCCCCAGATGCAGAGTTTAAATTTTATAATGTTTATAGCAGAGTGCTGTTTTGGTATTAAAAATATAAACAATTTTAGTTCTTGAGATTTTGGTGTGTCGCCTCCTCTCTTTTCAGGCCCACGTCAATATACTGTAGTTCAGTCAAATCTGCCTCAAATGATCAATAACATTTTTTAAATTAAAAAATATTTATATACAGTGGAGACTGACCCTTAATTTTCGCAGTTCCTTGCTGGACTCTACTCAAAATAAATTTTTAGGTTATTTTTAGGATTGTCAAAGATAAGAATAGAGGCAAAGTACGCATTCATTTGGTATAAATATCAAATGTAAATTTTTCGACAATGTCGCAATGTCGAAAACTACTACTACTCATGTCCCATTCATAAATACATTTGATCATTTGACGCGAATCAGGTGTTAGTGTACGTACAAAATGTTTACTAATAAAAATTGTGATTTGAGAATTATTAGTTAAACCAAATATCCCAATATTATGGACAATTCCAAAAAAGACATATTGGAAAATGAAGAATGGTTATCATATCGATACAAATTATTGGGCACCTCACCCGCACAACAGCAGCTAATAAACCACGAATTAACAACACAAGACATTCCGCCACTACAGCACAACAAGCCCAAATCCAATGCAGATAGAATTAATAAGGCCTTGACGGCAGCAGCGACTGATCATCCAACAAAGGAAAATTCATTAAAGAAAATGATTCAACCGAGTACATTCCTAAATTACGAGAATAAAAGTGTCATTGTCATAGATCCAACCGACATTGATGAGTCAACTAAAGATGCAAATATAGAAATAGTCGATCCGCCAAATCCAACGACGAAGCTGATAGATTTTCATGAACTTGTCGGTAAAGATTGGCCAGCGTTGGCCGGAACAAGTGGTGAACTGTTAAACAACACCTTTAATAATAATAATGACAATGCAAGCTGCAGTACAGCCAGCAGCAGCAGCACCAGTTATCACAGTCACCAACAAGTTATCTACAGTAGTAATAAACGTAATAAATCCCTAAATCCTATTTCGCATATCCTGAAGCAAAGAGATCACACATCTGGCAATTCAATTGATTCGACAATAATTGAAAGGAAGGGTAAATATGATTTTTATAATCTTTGACGAATTTTGCTTTGAATAAAATATACAAATCTAAACTGTTCTAGGTAATCAATTCTCCTTTACTTCTAGACACAGGAGCATATAGGGCATTCACATTGTCGTCTTATATATTGAAATTTTTTAAATTTTGTGAGATCTGTGGGGACCTCCATATGTTACCGAGCATACCAAAAGCTTGCCGCGCTTTTTGAATTCGGTTCGTCACATCCGTGTCGGCACCACCATATTTTGTTATAAAACTTCCAAGATATTGAAAGCTTTTTACTTCATCTATCTGTTCACTGCCAATGGAGAGTGTACATGGTGTTGTGAGGGGGAAATCACTAGAAAAAATGTTGTCCCATGATTTCTGATTTCCGTGATTTCCGAGATGATTTCGCGATTTCCAATATAATTTGTCCCATGATTTCCGTAAGTGCGGTTTCCCCTCGTGGTGTTGTTGTACCTATTCGGAGAAGTTTCGTCTTTCCGATATTGATTTTTATAGTTAGATATATGGATATTGTATGTAAAATGTAAGTAGTACCAGCTTTAATTTCGAGTTTAATTTAGTTCAAATTGGTCAAATTGCCGGGACCAATTTTTTGCGTTTTATGATGCAGAAAAATTAAACAAGAAAAAGTGTCCGTCCGTCCGCAAAATATCAGACACAAGAAAGTTTTACACCAGTGGACGGATTTGGTCAAAATTTGATGAGGGTGAGTTTTTAATGGGATTGTATTTAAGGACTATAGCTCAAAAAGGAGGGGGGCTCCCATACGATTTTTTTGATAAAAGCAACAGGAAAATATGAGCATATAGAGAAAGTTTTTTTACCAGTAGACTGATTGTGTCAAAGTTTTAATGGGGGTGATTTTAAGTGGTCCCATACTCTGAGAATGCGATTAGAGTCTTTAGAACAAAGATCAATATATCATATATATACATATATACATACGATTTTCTTTAAATAGAAAAAAAAATGATTTTACGCGAGTAGACGAGGCCAAATTTTAGAAAAGGTTACTTTTAATTGGTCATTGATACTGGTATTGTGTTTGAGGTCTCTATGTAAATATTTTAGTTTTTTAATACAAAATATAAACTACGGTTTGTTTCAGTTTTCAAATATAAAATATATTTAAAGCAGCATCAAAGTTATGCAGGGGGCTCTCGAACCAATTTTTCTTATTCATATTATGCGTTACACTATAATCTATATAGTTTGCATTCGCAACTACAAAGAAAATTGAAAAATGAAAATGTCAGCACGGAGAAAAACAGCAGTTAGGGAAAATATTTTCTTCTTTCATAAATTCTAAAAATAAATAGAAAATTTTTCGTGTACAGCAGCAGCTGTAGCTGCGAAGAGTATCGCGTAATACGCGCCGCATATAACTTTATATTATTGTACAATTTTCGTGTTTTTTCATTAAAAAATTCAGAATTTTTACATGAAACTGTACAGCTGCAATGTCTTATAAAAGTGATTTTGATTTAGATTTTGCTCATCAACACATACCCTTAACTGTATTGGAACATTTTAGTTATTGGGGTACAAATAATAATGATACGTCGATCGCGGAATCGAATGACGATAAAAATGTTTGCCATGGCAATCCCACAGAATGTTTGCTAGTAGTAGGTAAGCACACGATATGATCACACAATGCGAATTACAATTTATAAAGTTGATCTATTTCGGCAATGATTATAGGCTTTACCAATTATATTAGTCCTGTCACTATTGGAACAATATTTTAATTTCGTTATAGAAAGACAGATTGTAACTAATAAATTATTTTTCTTTTAGAAAATGATAATTATTATGATAATGCACCACCAACATCATCCAATAACGCATTCAAAGAAAAAAAGAAACCACAACTTTACGATAGAATTCCAAATACATCATTAACAATTGAGTCTATGATTGAGGTATGCATATAACTTCTGACAACTACTGGCATTATTAAATACTAGCGAATATGCTCCAACTAGGATCCCACGCCTTCTATCCTGTAAAAAATCATCTCCCGACCAAAAAATTATACTACAACTTTTTGGGGAAACCCTTCCTTTCGACAGGGGGGGGGAGGTTAAAGTTTGTATGCAAAAGTTTTAAAATGCAATATTATGATTTCAGAATGTAAGAGTAAGCAAGTTAAAATTTTTTGTAGTGTGAACTTATGAGGGGTAAAATGGAAGGAGCTTATCGTTTGCATGAAAAATATAAAAAATACATTTTTAAATGGGTTGTGTGTATTCAAATGATAGGTCTTGTCAAGAGCTACAATTTTAGTTCTAAGGATTTTAGACTATAGTTCACCCTTCTGTTCGCAGACAGGCAAATAAATTCTATTCCTTCTAAGAAATCCTTTAACCCCTCCAAGAGGCTGATGGGAGAACGAAAGACTAAAACTTTTAGAACTCTTAGTTGTAGCTCTTGTCAAGACCTTTCATTTGAATACACACAACCCCTATAAATATTTATATTGCAATATTTTTCATATAAAAGTTAGGCCCTTCCCATTTTAAAAAGGGGGGTTTCGCCCTCTTATTAAGTTCACACTACAAAAAATTTTGATTTGCCTATTGTTCCAATCTGTATAGGTGTAGATTCACAATATAGCATTTTAAAACTTTTGCATACAAATTTTAAACCCCTCCCCTGGTTTCCCCCAATGGTCGTAGTATAATTTTTTTGTTGTGGCATGACCATTTACAGGAAAGAGGGGGTGGGGTCCTATTTGTTGCATATTCGTTATACTGTAGATTCGCCGCATTTTCCTACCATTTTTATTTGAAATCTTTTTTAGATCATGACAAATGAATATGATGAAAATTTACATGCCGTTATTAAGTGGATTGGAAAAATACCCGGTCATTTAGAGATAAAAGTTGGAGCGGAGTTGGAGAGTCGATTAACAGCCGATGCACCAATTATTCTGACCGATGGTAAATTTTATGGACAACAGTTGTTTAAGTGTCCGCCGGGTAAAGGCATTTTGGTAAATGCCAGCGATTGTTTAATTGATCGCAGATTTAATGACGTAGAAGAGATGCCGATGTACGGTGAACGTGAAAGTTCAATTATTCCGGGACGAGTGCCTCATCTAAGTAATATAAGCAGATATTGTTTTTTTATTGTGACAAATATTTTATACGTTTCGTTCTTTTAGAGATAACAAATTCAGATGCTTTAAAAGATATAACTGGTAGCTACAGGGGTATACAAGGAACAAACAATTCCTGCTATTTAGATGCCACCCTGTTTGCAATGTTTACATTTACACATGTTTTTGATTCGTTGCTGTTTCGTGAACCACGAGATAATGTAACAAGATTTAATTATATTTCAATATAATGAATATAGATTTATTTTTAGGACATTGTGCAATACAATACTGTTCGAACAATACTGAAAGATGAGATTATAAATCCGTTGCGAAAAGAAAAGTTTGTTCGTGCCGATCATGTGCTAAAGTTACGGACAATTCTATCGGAAATAAGTTCGACAAAAGGGCTAACTTCGGAGGAAAAAGATCCTGAAGAATTTCTAAATATTTTAATGATACAAATATTGAAAGCGGATCCATTGTTGAAGGTATATGTGTACTATAATAATGTTTAAACTTTAAAACGTAATTTCAATTTGAAAATAGTTAAATTCCGGTCAAGAATCATTCTTCTATCAATTGTTTGTGGAGAAGGATGAAAAATTGAAATTTCCGAGTGTACAAAAATTGTTCGAACAAAGTTTTCACGCATCAAACATTAAACTATTGGAGGTGCCAAAGTGTTTGGTTATACAGATGCCTCGGTTTGGCAAAAGCTTTAAAATGTATCCGCGCATTTTGCCCTCTCATGTGCTGGACGTTACGGATATAATCGAAGGAAGTACGCGTTTGGAACGTTTTGTTTTGAGCCTCTAATAAATAATACGTTTCCTTTCAGTACCACGTGATTGCATCGTTTGCAGTAATTTGGCAAAATATGAATGTCTGGATTGCTACGACAAATTTGACAATACATCATTTTGTGAAAACTGTATTGAACTTTCACACAAACACGAAGACCGTCGCAATCATAATCGCATTTGTGAGTTGAAAATTCCCAATGAATATTTGTTACACGATCGGTCGTCGAAATCTTCGGTTCCGAAGATATTTATGGAATTGTTTGCAGTTGTTTGCATTGAAACGTCGCATTATGTTTCGTTTGTGAAGGCAGGTCCTGGTGCCGATGCACCATGGGTATTTTTTGATTCAATGTCCGATAGAATTGGTGATCGAAACGGTTATAACATACCATCGATGATATCCGTACCGGAACTACAGCATTGGCTGACCGAAGAAGGAGCGACAAAAATACATTTACAATTTCCCAAGGATAAACTCTTACCAGAATTGGCAAAACGTTTGTTTTGTGATGCATACATGTGTATGTATCAATCAAATGATACTGCAATGTATAATTAAATATAAATTCCTTCTCTAACCATATATATCGAACCCCTTCTTATATAAATGTATTCCATATAGTCCCGCAGAATTGACCCTTTTTTAATTTATTATATTTACCCCCCGAAATAATTCGACATTATATATTTTGGATTTCATTAAATTTATATCATATAATTAATTTAATTTGTTTTAATTTATGCAATATAGGTAATTAGTAAAAGTAATTTAATATCAATATGAATATGGTGACTTTGACGCTACATAATTTTGGGTACTCACTTTGCGCTGTTTCGTCTGTGTGGTGTGTGTAAAAATTTGTTGTCTTCTTTTTATGATCCGCTAATATAGGAGCACAATTTATTAAAATCACGAACATATTATAAATACCTATATGTTCGTAATTTTTAATCAAGAAAAATCACACTGAAACACTGAACAACACAACACTGAATATTCTCCGCGCGTATTATTATTATATTTTTGTTCGAACATGTCCTATATAGAAACGATGCGCAGTGCATTTTATATTGGTACGACGCGAGTTATATTATATATTATCGCGATGTGCAAATGATTTCCACATAATTAATATAATTTGTACATAAATTATGTAGAAATCATAAAATTATTTGGTTTTTGTATTTATGTTAGTGGTTTTAGTGTTTAAACTAAGATATTTTTAATTGAACAATTGTGCAAGTGCCGCACGCTGTTGTATAGCACGAGTACTTTTCGCGAGTGATGAGATATTGTAACGAAACAAAATTAGAAAACACATAAATTTGTATAATCGCAAATAGCTGAGAACTTCCTTAATTTATTTTTAAACTTATTTCATTCATTAAATGTTTTTTATTTAATTTATTTCACAAAAAACTTTAAGCGCATAAAAAATGCGGCATCACGCACTGAAAGCTGTGTGAGGAACTGTTATATTTTTTCGAAGATGTTCTTAGAAAAGCTGTTTGGCGCTCCAAATTATTGTCGGAAAATTGTCGTAGTGTACTTTTCGCGCGCAATGCACTGGATTGTAAACGCGTTTGAGGCAGCGGCCATCTTCGATATTTGTCATTCTGCCATTGTTTCGACGTGAGTAAGCTTGTAATGCGCATATTGGGTTTGTGCTAGTGAAAAATTAATAATTTGTGCATAAATTATGTGAAAATCATAAAAGTAAATTGTTCTTATCAATTAAATTGTCTCAATAAATAGAATAAATGTGTTTATTTTATTAATTTTAGTGTTTAAACTGTGATATTTAGTAGTACATCCATGATATATATTAATTAGGTACTTATGGACAAATTTATTTAAAAAATTTATGGTATGCAATTTATTTATACGTATCTTGAAGTTATATAATATTAATTCATAAACAATTTAAAATCTTTATTTATAAAGTTTCGTGTATTTTCTATATATACTTACATATTTATTATTATTTATACTACAATTTATTAGGGAATAAAGCTAAAAACATGTTCAAAGTATATTTTAAATTGCGGTATTTAGACAATATTTAAAAAAATATTGTTTTTTTAATAGAAAATCTGAAAATATATGAAGGTTTTGGTTATATGAAAAAATATATAAATAAATTATGACGTCATCGGTCCTCCGTTTTTGAATTATGATTTGCATGTTATATAACTGCCAAAATAAAATAAAATAAATATATATATAATAGTTGACCTATATAGTTATATACTTTACTGTATCACTACAAAAACTTTAGATATAGTTATAGGATAAAGGAACCTGTACGTTTTGCATATAATAAAATGCCCTTTTTACACTACAAGTTTTTTGACATACACCTCGCCTTTTTATTTTTGTCTCAGAACTCTTGCGGATGTATAATAGGGCACCGTATTCTAGAAAAACTAAAATTCTTTAAAAAGCTATTTATAATGAACGTCTTTTATTATCTATAGAGTTTAAAATCTAATCTATAAATCTTATATTATTTTATCGGTGATATCACATTCAAAAATGACTTGGGTACATTTTTTTCTTCACATTATTAAACGAAACGTTTACAAAAAAATTTAAATATTCATAATAATTTTACTTTTTTCGACCGTTGATTTATTAAGTGCGGAGATTACTTCATGGATTATTTGTTTTTAGAAAAAAACATAAAACATATAACATTTTCAAGGCTGGGCGAAGAAAGGTACGCTTTCCATAAGCCGACCCACTAATTTATTTGAGAATAGCTTTACTCTTTTAAGATATTAACATATTAAATATTAATATTTTATTACTAAATAATAAACATACAATTGGTCGGGCGAGCCTGCAAAAAAGGAGAAAATTATACAAAACTATAAAGTTATATATACTATATTATTTAATACCCTAAATAAATGATAAAGGTGGACAGTGGACATTTTATTAAAGTATATCGTGTCTACTTCTTTCATGACAACGACGTCCAGACGGTTGTGAAAATGTCATATCACAATGGCGACATTTCAGACGCTTTCCCAAATGTATAAACGAATGATTTCGTAGCACACGTCTACTTGCGAAATCTTTACCACAATCCTGGCAAATATACGGTCTAATTCCTGTATGCAGGAATTGATGAGATTGCAGCAAACGTTCTGTATAAAATTTCTTATTACAAATATCGCATTGATGGATTTTTTCACGTTCAGTATGCTTCTTTTTTATGTGCGTATTTAGCAAGGCCGTAGAATAGTAATTCAAACCGCAGATATAACATTGATACGATTTATCTCCAGTGTGTCGCCTAAAGTGTATTTTTAATGAACTTGAACAACCGAATTGAGCTTTGCATACATCACATTTATGAGGTTTTTCTGTGCTGTGTGTTTTTACATGTGCCAAAAGACTGACCCTATTCGGAAATTTCTTCTGGCACACATTGCATGTATCCGAGTGACGTTTTAAATGCTTCGCCAAATACGATTCCAAGTTAAAGCCTTTATTACATATTGGACACTTGTGTGTTTTCAAATTATTATGCTTTTCCATGTGTTGGGTATAGTTAGCTATGCGTCTGTATGCTTTACCACATATGTGACAATTAGTTTTTTTATCCAAAAATATTTTACTACGTTCTGCCGCATATTCTACGGGATGTTCTTTTGTCATATGATAACGAACCATTTTATTAGTTCCAGTATAACCGCAGAAATTACATTTTTCGTGATCCAATTTAGTGTTCTTCATTTTAGTGATTTTATCAATATTATCAGCAGACCGTTGAACATGACGATGTCTTCGCTTGATGTGCTCTCTTAAGTAGGTTCTGTCATAAGTGCTGAAATCGCAAAAATCACACATAAAATGTCTATTTCTATGATACTTGTTCATATGAAGTTTTATATCATTTTTTATGCTACAAGTAAAATTACACATATCGCATTCATACACACTAAAATATTCATTGGTGAGCTTTTTGGGTAGAATTCTTCGTGTCTTACACACAACATATAAATCCGGATGCTTACTTCGCATGTGATTTTGAAATGTTTTTTTTGGACTTTTTCCATTAAAAATTCGTAGACAAATGTCACACTTGTACATGTCTGCAGTTTGACCAGTAATCTCTTCCACTAATTCATGTTTTGAATGTTCAGGACATTTATCTAACAATACATCAACAGGATCGGTTTTAATTAAAGATTCAGTCAAAGCATTTTCTATCGATATTTCCTCTTCTTCAGTTTTGATTTCAAGTAGTGGTTCTGGCAAAAAAATTAATTCAGGATTTAGAACATCAATACTTTTACTTGCCTTCGGATCATTGGTTTTCTTTTGTTCATTTCGATTTTCATAATGTTCTTTTTCGATGTGTTCGTATATTTCAATAAAAGAATCCAGAACATATTGACGGCCACAATGATAACAAAGAATACAATAGCTTCCAGTAAGCGAATGTCGAAAAATTTCTGCACATTTTTCTTGATTTTCCGCTATCGGTATATGATATTTTTCAATTGATGCCATTCTATCAACTCATTATTAATTAAACGTTTTTAATATTTCAAACAAAATATTGTTTATTTATTTTTTACGAATTTAATTCAAAGAAAACTATAATTAATTTGGTCAATATGTCAAAATAACACAAATAAAATAGAATATATTATATATTCTATATAATATAGTATATATCTATATATAATATATATATACTCAGAAATTATAGCAAAGTACTTAAAAATAAGTTTGTGTCTCAATCAACGACCTACTACTGTACGTATACGTATTACGTTGACGTACATGAACATGGTGTCTATTATCTACTTTCCTATAACGATTCAAAATTTCAAATATTTATTACTTATAATTTATTTCAAATACAGAAACCCAATATTTGTTAAAACCATTTGAAATATTATATTTATAGGTATTTATTTATTTATTAAAAACAATCCCATAAGGCTAGTATTCAAAAAAATTAGTTTCCGGAAATTTCACGATTTTAATAGAAATCAAGGCTTGTACTATTCACATACAATAATATGCATATATTATATAGAATAGTATATAGATTTTTTGTATGAATAAGATAAGCAAAAATTTAAAATATTGTTTTATATGTACGATTTCCTGAACAGCGCTTATTTAGATCAAAAGGATCAAAGGACATGAATGTTTCTTATGCAAAAATATGTTCAAATTTGTATCTCATAAAGATATGATAATGTAATACTTTACAACTTTTCCACATTTGGCCCATGTGTCCCTAAAAATATATACATATTATAAAAATTTTCCAATTGAAAAGCTTGGGGAAATAATGCAAGATAAGTAACATTTCTGTTTTGCTGACATATCAAACTTTGTTTGAATCTGGAAAGCATTCTAAATGGCATTTAAATATAATTCTCAATTTCTCAATTATAGAAAATATAATCATTTAAATTATCTCATCATTAGTTCCTTCATCTTCGTTTTTACACGAAAGGAAAATAAACAACTATTTTTTTTAAATGTTAGATATCTTGTTCTTCGACCAAGCCCTTCCATTAATATACTTATACAAAAAAGGTTTTTGGTAAAAATAACGCCAAGGGATTTTATATAAAGACTAGATTATATTATTTTCACAACTCACTCATATGCAATATTTTAGCTCTTATTCTAGATAGGTATACTTATAAATATGGATAATTTTAACCGAGTCGTTGTTTTTCTAATTGTATTGGTTGGGCCTTTTTCTCATTTTGGAATGAATCACAATTTGTTACGTTTTCGGCTCCATCGCATCCATTTATCAGATCATTAAAAGCATTTCCTTCACCACAACTGTACATACGTGGACGCCCATCAACACACACAAAATACCGTTGACAATCATTTGGTGCACGATAAAAACGAATTTCGCCAGCACCCAATCCTTCGGCCTTTAAATCGGGACACTTAAATCCTAAAAATGCTTCAGCATCACAATCTTCAACTTGATCTGGCCAATCACAGCGATATGTGTCTTGATTAAATGCTAGTCCTTCGGGACAATCAAACGTATAGCCTCGGCCATCAGCACAATTCATAAATTGGCCACAGTGTGATGCATCGCCTAGGCGAAAGTATCCAAATTGATGTGGACATTCATCCGAAGTCTATCAAAGACAACAAAAACATATACTTGTATACTAATTTATTAATAATAATTTTACCTGAGGCGGTTGAAGTTTGGCCCGTGTTGAACAATCAACATCAATAGGATATTGACATGGAAATGTAAATAAATCTACTCGATCGTTAAATAGCAATCCGTCAGCACACAGTTTTTCCTCTGGGACTCCATCTCGACATTCCACATATGCATCACATTGACCGGCCACGGTATATCGTCCATTCGATTCTTCACATTTTCCACTGAAGGGTTTTGCTTGAGGTGCTTTTTGTTCTTCTTTTGGTTGTAATTTTGGATTTGTATTGCCAGTAGAACTAAATGCATGCTGAGCAAATCCTATAAAATCATTGCGAAAATCAATTTTAAACAACAAATACATGTTGTTATAAAGAAAATGATGTTGGTTTTTCAAGTCGATTCCAGTAGTTACATAAAATATATCTTAATCTTAAAAGAATCCTAAAACCTGCATTTTATAGCTTGTGATCTTTATAATGCAATGAATATGGTTTGTGTATAATGTTCGCATTTTATAAAAAAAGACACAGCGGTCCACATAATCGATATGTGCCAATAAATCGTTTAACATAATATTATTATGATTTTGTTGAATTTTGCAGGCTCTCAAAAAAACGACAGCTTAAGCAACAAAAACATATTAATATTATGAATATTATTTCTATACATAATTTAACCCCATTTCCACGAAATTTATTTATTTAAATGTTGATAAATAAATACGATTTGTATAAATCTACAACCTAAAATTTCGATTTCGTTTCAGTATTTTCTACCTATATATGTATAAATGTACCTATATGATCTTCTATAAAAGAAGAGTCAAAACCAAACGACCTTGACTTTATCACATTTCTATAATATGACTAATAAATAATCGATTTATTGGTTAATTTGGAGTTGGGAAATATTTATTATTATGTTCTTTTCAATTTACACAAAGATGTTTTTTTACATTTTTAAAATACATTTTACAAAATTTATTGATTGAATATATTTAAATAAACAATTTATTCAAAAATCATATGATTTATTCGAGGGGGTACTCACATGTTGAAGTCCTGGGACAACCTCTATGGAAGTCATGTAGAAGTCATATGGAAGTCATGGAAGTCAGTGGGACAAATATATTTCTCAAGTCATTCGGATTTATTTAAGACTTTAAGAGTATACACAAGGTACTTATATACAATATAATTTTGTATATAATATATTTTTTTTTCTAAATATATTCTTTAAAATATTGATCTCATTATTTTATATTTGTCGCAAGTTAAGCATATAAGATGCAAATTTTTATTTTGCAATTACATATTTATAT
Organism: Diadocidia ferruginosa; assembly: GCA_027564275.1. Taxonomy (NCBI): domain Eukaryota; kingdom Metazoa; phylum Arthropoda; class Insecta; order Diptera; family Diadocidiidae; genus Diadocidia; species Diadocidia ferruginosa. The sequence continues at coordinate 2,281 of JANSTW010094334.1, read as the reverse complement.
CTTTAACATTTTACCTATGTGTAATAAATTACTTTCACAAATTAGCATTAATTTAAACAAAAAAACAATCCTAAAAGCTCTTGTGTAGTATATTACTGTATGTAAATACTAAATAGTATTTATATTGACTTAAAAATGTAATTGAATTATTAAATTTTTTAGTGCATACTTATATTTGAAGCATGGGTGAGGCACAATTATTATTTCAAACATTACAGTTAATTTATTTAATATTTAAATTGAATTATCGACGTATATATTTATACAAAAGATTTTATTAAATATTTAATAATTAATTTAAAAAAACGATTAATTTATTATTTCATCGCCACTATCAATATATTTTATAATAAAATTTAAAAATAATCAATAAAATACACATTCAATTTTTGCCAACAAGTTTATTAACGCTCAACAACTTTAAAAGATGATTTATAATAAATATCTTTTAAAGGTCATTTTCACTAAAAAATACGAATATTTAATCATAATTTTTTTAAATTGAAGGTCTGATTTTAATGTATATCATCTAAACTTTTGTGAAAATCTTTCAAACATGTAATATTATATAATTTGTATTTTTTACGGTCGTTTTTGATGATATAAGTAAGCTCTCGGTCGAGAGCCTGTCTTAAAACAACACTTATATATATATAAATAATTTTATATTTTATAGAGTTACCTTTATATGAATACATTAATCCAATGCAAAATATTATCGCAAATGTTAGTTTTGACGTCATATTTAAGTAAATAAATTAAAAGTTCCTTAAAGTTTTGAAATATAATTACACTTAATTATAGATATTATTTAAATTAATTAATTTTTTTTAAAACATTTAAAATATATTGTTCACGGTTTAACCACTCAATGAATACTAAAGCTCTGCGAGTATATAAACTTAATATAGAATCAGAGACGAGCACAAAATATATTGTTTAAATTAAAAGATCCAAATCTTATAAAATACAGGTATTTAGACGCAATCATATAGAGGTGCGAAACGTGATGAAAATAATTGCGAAAAAGTATTCATCATAATAAATTGATATATTAAGCTAACATGTGGTTGTATATTGACAATATTCGGAATAAAAAGATGAAACTAAAGAAACATTTGGCAATATAATTAAAATTGTTTTTTTATTATCTAAAAATAATCCGTCCATCTACAAAAACTTACAGAACAGTTTTAATATACATCATCATCTTAACCTTTAATGCATAGCGTGGGAGCATATAGGGAGCAAACAAAATTGCCTCCAACGCACTCCATTTTTTTCCAGAGCCTTTACTTCGTTGAAGTTTTATCTGCGGCTTCGGCTTTCTGCAACATCGTTCCAATCAAGCGCCGCCCGCGCTATATCATCGCTTGGTCGTCGCAGAGTGTGTCCGATTCAACCCCACCATCGCCTCCTTATTAGTACTTTCATGCTTCCAACTTTAGTTTTTTTTCCACAGATCTTGATTTGAGATTACATTTGAGTGGAATATTTTTAAAATGCGTCTCAAGCATTTGTTGACAAAAACTTTGATGCGTGACTCAATTGCGTTAGTCATATATACATGATATAAATAACTATTATTTATTATTTTATACTTTTATTTTTTGTAGAAAATAAGAAAAGGGCATATATTTTCTCAATCCGTCGCGACATTCTCTTAAAAATTTTTATAATTTTTTTTTTTATAATTTTTATAAAAAGGGTGGTCCAATCTGGAAAAAAATAAAAAGTTATACGCATCTTTTGACCTATATAGATGTATGAGGAGTGGAAAAATGAAAAATTTGCGTTTTAAATTAATTAAATTATTTAAATAAAGAAGTTCGTATGAATAAAATATTAAGCTTCACGTTCACGTAAAAAATTCTATATAAACTATGATCTAAAAAAATGTTTTCTTTTTATAAATATTCCCAGGTAGAACTGCCCAAATTTGTTCGTATAATTTTTTAATATTTGTAAGTTTTTCTGAAAAAAAAAATGCCTTGGATTGCGAACTTTATTTAAACTTGACGCGTCGTGGCGAGCCATTTATCCAGAGAGTCCATACTTATGTTTTATATAAAATTTAATTTATCTATTGTGAATTTGTATTTAATAAATATGATAATAATGTGAGGTTTCGATAGAACAATTTATTGTGTGAATAAATTTTTATCTGGAAACTGAAAAGAGAGATACTTACCTGAATACTTTGTTGAAAGACAAAAGCAGATATAGTGAATTTTCATGCCCAATTTTCCAAATCAATTAAAATCCATTAAATTCCCAATGT
>JANSTW010094223.1:0-18411 GCA_027564275.1 Diadocidia ferruginosa | reverse complement strand
TTAAACCTGAACAAAAAAAAATTGTTAACTACAAATCACTTACCTGGGAACTACACTAGAGCAACTTGTTGCGCAACCTTTTTCCTTTTACCTTCATAGCTTGGTCCATGAAGTAAAAAATTGAAATTCATTTTATTATTTAGCTGTGTGTATCCTCAAATTGTAAGTTTTAGGTAAGTTACGCTAATATACAGCGCTAAATTCGACCGATTTTTACAAAAATGCACTTCCACAAAATGTTTGACAAATATTTAACAATTTTGAGCTAAACTACAAGTTCGAAAGCACATTCAAGCAAATATTTTACAAAATTTATTTAATTTTCTACGTGGATCGAGTAGTTCCCAGGATAAACTGCAGAAAAAATTAATAAATAATAATTGGAATATTGTTTTGAGGAAAGATATTAATGAAAAAGCTGACATATTTGTGAATACTTTAAAATATTGTTTGAAAAGAATTTAGCATTTAAAACTAAATGTTTTTTTTAAAACATTTGCATTTTAATTTCCAATTCCACTAAATCCCGACAATATGAACAACAATAAGAATTTATGGACAGTCACAGAAGAGAAAAATCTCGATCCGAAACATTTGGAAAGTCTTTGGACATTGTGTAATGTAATCAATGAACAATCAATTTGGTCTATTATGCTTTCAAAAAAAAAAAAACGAACAAGGCATGAAGAGGCGTTTAGTTTTTTTTTTCTTTCGAAAAACTTCTTTCTTTAAAAGCGAGTTTTTCAAAAATAAAATAAAATAAGTTCAAAAACAAAATATTGCTTTTAAAAGTATTCCACAAATTTTACTATAAGCACGTGACTTTATTAAGTATGTTATTCGATTTCGTTTCTTAAAAACGCTAATATTAAAAAAAAAATATAATTAAAAACTATTTAAAAATGTACAAAGTAGTTAGTAGTGCTGTAGCAAGTGAACCTATGAGAGCCTATAATCGGCTTTCAAAATTTGCCTATTTGGCAGCAATCCCAATACTCAAACATCATTACAAAATTTAATAATAAAAAAAAGTTTAAAATTAAAAATAATTGTAATAGTAAATAAACGACGGAACCGATTACATTTCGCTACAATCATGGTACGAAATTAGAATCTTTTTCAGCTTTCACCTTATCACTGGAAACGAATTTATGGACAGCCATAGAAGAGAAAAATCTCGATCCGAAACATTTGGAAAGCCTTCGAACATTGTTAAAAAAAGACGCAATACTCAAAGACTTTAATTGGTCCGGTTATTATTATTTATTTTTTATTACAACAATATAATTTAAAAAAGAAAAATTTATTGAATAAGAACGGCTTTCAATAATAAAAAAATCAGATATAAAGCAAAAAACGAAAAAAATATTTAATAATTAACTAGAACGAAAAAACGATATAGAAACTAAATAAAGTAAGATTAAATTAAAAAACAAAACATTTTCTTTCCACAAATCACATCGACACCCCCATGGTACAAGATCGCAACCCCAAATTATACCAAATTCAACACCAACACCATACAATAACCCATAAAAAACAACAGAACCTTTCTAATACATCGCATAAAATATTACAAAAATGATCGAAACACAAAATTCTGAATTGATCTACTGACCCAACTCGCCTAATAGCTATCGGCAAACAGTTCCATAGGTTGACCCCACGAACAAATGTCTTGGTAATATATAGATATTCTAAAATCATCCTTAATGCATGGAGTTTTCCCTGAAAATTTAAAGTTCCGAAGACCATATTATGCAATGAATTCCGAGGTATAAATATGTTACCAACTTTGTATTGGCGAAATGTGTATCATATCATCAATTTTATAAAACCGGCTACAACGAACTGCTAATTATAGCCTATACCTTAATGGAAGACAAAAGACCGAATAGAGTATTTGAACTAAAATTTAAAGAACCTTTAATTTGTTTTTTTTGTTTAAGAAATCGATGTGTATAAAGACATTAAAAATTGTGCAAAATTTATAAGAAAATTAATAGAATATAAATCAATAATATGAACTTACAGTTACAATGAACTTTAAAAACAAAAATATATGACCTAAAAACAGTTTTTTTTCTCAAATTAAAAAAAAACTTTAAAAACGGCTATAATAGCCAAAGTAAGAAGTTTGAAAAGCCTTCGAACATTGTTAAAAATAAAATACTTAAAGACTTTAATTGATCCGGTAATAACCAATAATTATAACATATCATGTAATGATAAACAAAAAATTTCCACGAAACAATTTAGATTAAAAGGGAAAAAATTAAAGATAGTGTTAATAATAATTAGAATATTGTTTGGAGGATGAAAAAGCTGACATATTTGTGAATACTTTAAAATATTGTTTAGATAAGACTGTGTTTATTAAAAGTAAATAAAAATAAGTGGTACACACTACACACAGACATGCATTAAAAACAATGAAGAGTAAAAAAAATTTAAAATTTAAAACCGCTAGGTTAACTAACAGTAAGTCAATTTGGAATGTATTTTAAAACATTAGAAATTCATATTTTGTCTAAGTGCGGAAAAATAAATTTTTGGAATTACAAAATACAATATATAAATTCAAATTGCAAAGACAATAGCAAAGATTTGTGGAATATTCTACAAAAACAAGTTAAATGGAAAAAAAGATTTAGCAAATCCTAGATATATTGTTTTTAATGACTCAAATATAATATGTAAAGACAATCTTGGCAAAATGTGTATCATTGGAAAATTGTACAAAAGCGGCTACAACGAACTGAAAATTATAGCCTTTAACTTAATGGAAGACAATGGACCGAATAGAGAATTTGAAATAAAACTAAAGAACTTTTAATATGGTTTAATTTTTTATATCAATTTTTTTTTAAGAAATCGAGGTGTATAAACTATAATAAATTAACACAGGTACATTACCAGTAACAATAACAAATATTTATAGAGCATCTATAACCACAGTTTACATAATATAACAGAACTTGTAGAAATGATGATGTTGCACGTAGATAAAGTTAATAATACCACTGCATACAAAACTGGCGATTTCAATTTAAATCTTCTAGATAACACCAATACAAATACGAATAGATACACTGAGGTTTTACAATCAAATTGATTTTACTTCTGCGACACATATTAACGAATAATATTAGTCCGGGAACATCCAACATCTACCTTACGATATGTTGGACCACATTTATTCATAGAAACAAATAGTGAAAGCAAATAAGCAAAACTACAAAATCTTATATAAAAAAAATAGATTGTGAAACGTTAAAAACTAATTTGGATACCAACAAAATATCTTTCATATTGAGCAATAATCTAATGTATGAAAATTTCATACAAAATCTACAAACTCGAATTGAAAATCAATCAAAGGAAATGGTGAAGAAGAAACAAATCCACCGAAATATCTTTGTTTCCGTTGATGGACACCGAGCTAATGCATACAATAAAAGCTAAAAAAAAATTGATTTACCAAATTGCGTGAATACCCCTTGAATTTTAATTTCAAAAATGAGCTACAGTTTTAGAGAAATAAAGTAACTAGAATTAAGAGAAAAAAAATGAATATTTTGGTAAAAAATTTAACCAAATCATCTATTCGATGCTAAGACAACATGAAATAAACATTAAACAACGGTAGTAAACTTAAACAAAACATTCTTTAACCTATCTACTTATGAACCAATCAGACAAACAAATTTTTATAGAAAATTAAAATGATAATTTTTCATCAATTGGACAGAAACTAGTTGAAAAATATGAAAATACTTAGCATTATAAACCAAGTATATGTGGAACCAAAACATTTAACTTTAAAACTGCTGAAATAAAAGACTTTAAAAACAAAAATATGAACGAAAACAGTTTTTTCTCTCCAATTAAACAAAAAAACTTGAAAAACGGAGCTAATGGCCAAAGTAGCTGATGCGCCATATCACATTTATAATAAATAAAAATAATGATAATAATAATAATAATAATCATAATAATAAAAAACTCATCTAAATTACTTTTGCTTTTTTTCCAAATAAATTAAGCAGACCTTTAATGTAATTGTAAAAGTTTCATAAAATTCACAATTAAATGAGTATTTAGAAAATAATAAACTACTATACAACAAGCAATATGGCTTTCGTCAAGAATCTAATACAATAACTGCACTGTTTGATATTATAAACACTGTGATATCAAAAAAACTGTTTGCATCATTTTTAAAGATATGAAAAAAGCGGTTTCAAGCCGTTGACAGGAAAATCTTATTAAAAAAAAATGAATAATTTAGGAATTAGGAGAGAAGCTTATGAATGGCTAAATAGTTACTTTCAAAAACTACAATATATTGATATAGGAGATATTAAAAGCTCATTACAATTAGTAAAAACTGGTGTCCCGCAAGGATCTGAATCAAGAACAACACTATTTCTCATATTTATCAATAGTATACAAAATGTAATATTGAATGGAGGCATTTTTGTATATGCAGACGATATAGCTATTTTTTATAATATATAAAAAAACATTGAACTTATCGTCGTTTTAGTACATTGTTGTGGTGACATGACATAACACCCAAAAGCTTTAACAAGCTTTTTTTTCTCTTTTTTTCTAATTTTCAAACCCGTTATAGCAGCCAATATATAAACCCATCGCTTTGTTTATAATTTTTAGAAGGGAAATTAAATTGTTTTTAAAAGTTTTGTATCGAAGACACAAACAATAAATAAGTGTTAGTGTGATTTAAGCTTGCTTTGGGTGTTCAGGTCAGGTCATCGTGTTGTTTATAATTTTCTCTCTCAAAATATATACGAGTTGATAAATTCCTTTAAATTCTTATTTCTTAAAAATTATTAATTTATATTATTAAATACTTTTTCTGGTTAATATTATATAAATTAAGGCACCCAATATTTTACAGGTACTTACACATTTTATGATAAATTTTTCAATATTTGTTTTAAAAATGTTTGTCAAAAAGGACGATTTTCTTTTTGTATAAATATAAAGAATATTTTCTAAAACAGCCTAAATATTTTAAAATAATTTTGATTTAATTTCAGAATAAATATTTTTTTGATTAAAATTTTTTAATGTACTTTTTGCGTACATTTGGCAGACATAGAAACGTAAATATTTCCTTAAATTATTTAAGCGAATACAACGAATGTTTTCTTGGATCAAAATTTCTTTTCTTCTTGTATAATTTATGAAACGCATCCAAATTGTTGGATATAAATTTTGTATATTGATTTACAAAAAGCAATCGTAACATCTAATAAATACCTTATGATTCTGCTTCAGCTGTCTTACTTTAAGTACTTGTTTATAGTTGAGTTGTTATAACCGACTTACGGATAATTGGTGGTGTGGACACAACGTCCGATGACACAAGCCACGGTGAAACCATATCCGCTTGAGCCTTGTGATTGTTCTGTTTTTATTTTTAATTAACAATTAATAATTTAATAAAATAATTTTAAATAAATTAATGTTTAACAACCCGAAATTAATTTAATTAAGACTGATGAGGTTTAAATAAATTACCGAAACGTAATGTTTTTAGTAATAATATTGTTTTTATAAATTTTTAATAATTAATTTCCAATAAAAATCATATCAACAATTAAAAACAACGAATGAAAAAATTAATTTGAATAATCTTATATCATGAGAGGTTTACTTTACTCTAATTTCGGTAAAAAAAATAAAAATCAAACATTTAAATGAGAATGTTATGGACGAATCATACGAAATGCAACAATTTTACAAAATTTGCGGTTACACAACTTGAAATTTCGATACAAAACAATAATAGCAAAAATAGAACTTTAAGTGAAACCAGACTTGCGTAAAATATCAAATGTTTTTTATCAAATCAGAAATCACTTCCCAAAAGTTGTATCGATTAATAAATTATTTTTTGATCGAATCAAAATTTGATTAATCGAATTAAATTTTGAACGAATAAAAATATAATTGAATCAAAATTTGATAAAATTAAAGTCTAATTGAATCAAATTTTGAGCAAATCAAAATCTGATCGAATCAAAATTTGATAAAATTAAAATTTATTCGAACCAAAATTTGATAAAATCAAAATCTGATCGAATCAAATTGTGAGCAAATCAAAATCCAATCTACTAAAAATTTGATAAAATTAAAATCTAATTGAATCAAATTTTGAGCGAATGGAAATCTAATCGAATCAAAATTTGATAAAATTAAAAACTAATCGAATCAAATTTTGAGCGAAATAAAATCTGATCAAATCAAAATATGAATAAATTTCTGAGCGAAACAATTTGTTTAAAGACTTTTTGATTCGTTCAGAATTTATTTCGATTAAAGTTTAATTCAATCGAAACCAATCCAATTGGAACGTTGATCGAGATTATCTGATTTGTTAGCAAGCCTGTGTGAAACAAATAAATGAAAAAAAAAACTTACCCGTTTCTTATCATATTCATTTTCAACGTCATTACTAGCAGCTTCTTCATCTCTAAAAGGATTGTTTATAGGGAGCGATAATGTTGGAGATAAGACAGTAGGAAGCGATAATGTGGGCGGCGATAAGACGGTACTAAAATTATTATTTAAAGTGGTGGTAGTGGTGGTGGTTGGGGAGGCGGGTGATTTAAATGGATTTGTTGATGTTGTTGTGGTATTCAGTTTTGTCGGTGACATATTTAAAAATGGATTGTTATTATTTTTTTGACATACATTATCAGATGGAAGGCTAATTTTTTCCATGCCACCGCGTTTCTCGGAAAAATGTGTAACTGTTACATTTTCTGACAGACCATTCAACAGCGAACTGGGTTGAGTTGTGTCCGATTGTGTCGGCGATGAAAATGTTGAAAAATTCTTCATATCAGTTGGTGTAATGGCGGCGTTAAAATTTTTCATCGTTGTCGGCGATGATACAGTGGATGTTGTATTGTGAACGGTAAGCGATGAGGTTGTCCCAGTTAAATTTAGGGTCAATTTGTCGCCACCCTTTTATGGTGAATAATACACAATTTACGGACATTTAATGGAATGAGGTGTGAAAGGAATGAGCAAGGACAAAAAACAAAAATACAAAAGCATGAGACAGATATCTATTAGAAGTGTTATTTGCGCAAAACTTACAACAGACACAAAAGTTGCAGCATTTAATAAATCTGGACCATCATTGAATAGCGACTGATTTATTACCTTTAAACTGGGCGATGCTGCTGCGCCAAGCTCTTCCTCAACTCGAGCTAAAATGTCATGTTTTATTATATTTTCTTTTTCTTTTGCTAATTCAACTTACCTTTTAAAATGTTACATTTGATTTGACCGGGTGGCAACGGCGTACCACTAACACTGGCCAATTTAATCTGATTGTTGGGCTTATCCGATATAGATAGCTTTTTCAGGGTGTCAGTGTTATTTTCCAATTCAACAGTCTTGTTTATTGTGACTCTAATAATGAATGGAAAATAAACTTATAAAAAGGTCAACCAACAAAAACCCAATTACCATTACCTAATTGTTGTGTTGTTTGGATCGTTCATCGATGGTGCCGAATCTTTGGCAATTGTTTTTAATAAATTATCTAAATTATCGGATGCCGAAGAGCCACTTTTAACGCTACAAACGACATTTGTTATTAGCTTTAGCTTTTTTTACAAAAAAATTTAACAAACCTAAATGCTGAACTTATGGATGCCTTGCCAAAGGAACCGTGCTGGGCGCTCATTTTACTAAATGGAGTTTCGTCGAAATTTTTCGTCGATAGCTGATCAGAGTCCGTCGTTCTAAATTATGGAAAAAAAATTTAGCAAAAAAATAAAATAAATTAAAATATTCTCTCACTTTAGATTAATGCCACCTTTGCCAAATGAGCCCAATTTAAGATGACTCGCCTCTTCGCTGGAAGAAATCGATTTGTTCGAACATCGACTAACCGAAACGGACGGTTCATTGGATGTGGTCGGAATGACTTCGTTATGTATGACAGTATCGACGGATGGAGATGTGGTTACCGATGTGGTTGATGATGCTTCCGCTTCAGTGGGTCGTTGAGGAACTCTAAAAGTGTATAAGGTTTTAGTTTTTTTTAGGATTTCTTCTCTGAAATCATTTCAGAAATCGAAAATCTCGGTTTTCAGACGTTTTCTTTAAATTATTTTCGATATTCTGAAATGATAGCAGGAGTTTTTTTTAATGTAATTTATTATTTTCGATTGATTTCCGGCAAGATGCCATAACATGGTTATTTTTATGAATGTATTAACCCTCTAACTGGCCAATTAATTTTGAGCAACGTAATTTTAGGCCAATGCAAGTTGTTTTATATCAAGTAAATTGAATTTTTTGAAGACCAGCCGGTTAGAGGGTTAAACAATGTCGGTGATACAAATTACCGCAATGACTAACCTTTGTCGTTCGCGCAGAACATGCGATTGACGCCTAGCAAAACGCTGTGATGGACGCCGTTCAAACTGAACGGTTCGACGTGGTCGACTCTGTTGAGTGGCCTGTACCTCAGTTCTACCCGTATACCGGAATCGAGAACCCATACGGAAAAAGTTCTGTCTGGCCGATTGTTCGCGAACCGGAGCACGCAGTCGGAAGAACGTGTGATGTTCAACGGCACATTTCCACAAATGCTTACACGCCTTTTCATTGTACAGTCGAAACACAAACGTATGGTCCTGTGATTGACCCTCGTCGTCATCTTCAACCACCAGCAATGTTAGCTTCTTCTTTTTAAAATCTAATTTACCGATTTTCGGCCAAAAGAATAAGCCGATCTTTTGAATTCCTTCAAAAACTAAAATGCCTGTCGGTGTTAGACCCAAATGATATTCGCAACCATCTTTACCCTAAAAACAAATTCAGTAAATTGTAAAAAATGAAATAATGAACGTTTTATATTTGAAGTACACTTTAGCTCTTTTGGGCCTAGTCTCTCCATACTTCCGTCACCGGAAAGATGATTACATAAAAAAAATGTAAATATAAAAATTTATAGGAAATGTGTGATGTCAAATGAAACGTCTTGACAAGGGCTACAATTTTAGTTTTAAGAGTTTTAGAGTATCGGTATCCCTTTTGCAGTCAGAGTGGCAAATATATTTGTCTTTCTAAGGCATCCTTTAACCCTTAAAACTAAAAGTGCATTGTGATACGATACACCGCTTACTTCCCCCTCCAAACAACCTCTAAAAACTCTCATTCCGTTGTTTATAGAAGGGGGAGAGCGCCAAATGTTATAGTAGTAGAGAGGATTAAGAGGGTCAAAGTCCAAAAAGAACTATAAAGTGTAGATCATTTTCCATCTTCTCTTACCAAAACTGTGTGCATATCAACACCGTACATCTCCAACCATTTGGCCTTATTTAAATAAGCCGTTTCTGCTTCGGCCGGATTTAGGCCATGACACTTTTTATACTCTTCCAATATAGAAAATTCAATATCCTCAGTTTGATTGGGGACAAATCGAAACTCGGACACTGTTGCAGCCGTATGTATTGCATCGTCATAGTCGCCAAGTTCAGCTATGAAAAAATAATTAGGAATTTATTTAAACATTTGCATTTTTATATGAACCAATTTACACTACATGTTTTTCACATACATGTCTTCTTATGTTTTTGTCAAAAAAACTGTTTTAAATATTTTGTGCAATTATTTTGTTTATAAATTGTATGTTGAAAGTTGGTTTAGTCACAGAGAACAAAATCTATCAGAGATTTCACGCCATATATAAAAATAATCTTCTTTTTTCGGGTGGACCTATGACTTTGAGGCTTTATAATATAATGAATTAATAATTTTGTAATAATTTATTTTTATCAGGTTAAAGGCGAACAAGCAATGGCAAGGAAACGATTATGGACACGGTCAAATAGGAAATGTCCTACTAAGATAACTCCATACTTTGACTTTATTCAAAGATATAACATCATTGTACCATCAAGGCAGGAATGGCGACAGGGCCGCTATCCTTTGGTATCGCCGTGTACTACCGACCTATTTACAGATGGGTCAATGACAGAAAAGGGCTCAGGAGCGGATGTTTTTTCACCTAGTTCGGAGCACAACTCCTATATTCTTCGAAAAACCTGTGGTTTTCAAGCAGAAACTTTCGCACTTGCAAGAGCGGATGAGTCAATGATCGGGTCTGGTTCGTCGGAGTGGAACATAAACTTCTACTCAAACAGCCTGGTTGATGATGTTGTGTCTACAGGATGATGAGGCAGCGACACACGTTCTTTGCGAGTGGCCTGCCTTTTGTCGCACTAGGCAGAACATTTTCGGCAACCCCTCTATTCCAATTGGGAAGCTGCCGGAAATTAAAGTTAGATACTGGCCTTTATCCAAAGCATCGGATGTCTGGCAAACTAAGCAACAGAGGGAGGGTGCCCACAGGGAAACTGGATTATTTTTATATGTATATGGCGTGAAACCTCTGTTAGATTTTGTTCTCTGTGGTTTTGTTGGCAAGAACATAAGGAGACATATTATTATGTAAAAAAACGTGTAGTGTAAAATGGTCAAAAGTATTTACATTGTAGTGCTAATGCACAGAGTTCGTGCAATCGTTGATCGGTGCATTCGATGCGACCCTCTAGCACATCTAATTTTAATTGTAAGAAAAACTGATAACGCGTCAGTTCTTCGCGTAATGTATTCGGTTCAGACGAGTAGAACTTCACCTTTAACCGTAACGTATAGGGTGGACCAACTAGAATAGAAAAATTATTAACATTTTGTTTGAACAAATTCAATAAAATTACTTTTAACTTGTTTTTTGATTGGTTTGGTCGGATCCAACCAATGTTTGACGTGATTTGAGTCGGTAAATTGCAGTCCAAAATAGTCCTTTTCAATCAAATCCAACGAATAGAATACTTGTTCGTACAGATCACTGGCCATTGCTTTTTTCTACAATGAGAAAATAAATAATTAATTAAATTTGATTAAAAAAACTAAATTAAAGCTAGAATAAATTTTGCCCCATGCTCTTGGATCAGATCAAAGGACTAGAAATATTTATGAATAACTCGTTGGATTATTCAAAGTTAAATTATTCAAAACTTGGACGGGAGGGTCAAAGTTTGTTAATATTTCCTAAAAAATTGATATTTGGGAGGGTTAAGGAGGGGCAAGGCGTGTATGGTATCAAATATAAGGTACTGAGGCTATCTTCTTTCCCCCTTAATCTACAAACATAACCTAAAAATACAAAAATAGGGGAAGGAAGGGGGTCGCCTTTTGCCAAAAACATGTTGGCAATTCAATAATTATAAAATTTAAAAAAACAAATTATTGCTTCTTACCGTCAAATCCACCGAGAGGTCGGTTCCATCCAATAGAATTATTTTACATTGGATTATGTTTTTGTTTGTGACAATTCGTTGAGCCTTAATTTGACTGCTACTGCTATCAACAGCGGATGTATTCCGAGCCTTTCGGCGACTTAAGAAACGAAGCATTTTCTAAAATTTTCTCCTTAATTAATTAAAATAATAAATTGCCAGTAGTTTCACGCAGCAGCAGCAAGTTGTCCTTATCGCCCCGCCGGCGTTCAGACGCTGAATTTCCATACAACAGCGTCTGTTATTTTACCGTACAGACGTACAGTGGTTTTTGCAATGCGAATCAGCGTGTAGAAAAAGCAACAAAAATTTGAATGTAAAACTGAAGCTTTTTTTACAAATGATGTCTAGGGGGGCGCCACAACACACACGTCACAAAATGTTTCCATACAAAAAAACAAAAAATACTCAGAGGCTTTCAATGTTTCAGGCTGTTTTTTTGGCACAAAAACAATCACAATTGTTTGGCAAATAACTTAACTATATAATAAATTGTTTCTACTTAAATTTATCGATGGCAAAATGCATAATTGGTGACGATATTTATGCAAAAAATAATTAAAAATGAAAACCAAAAAAATCAACACAAACTCGCTCGCTGCAATGCAATTAAAAATATGGCGGGCGGCGATTATGCGACATTCGTGCGGTGATGCGCGATTGCGACAAACTGCGGTAGCTTTTGGGGATGCGTTCGCATTTTGCTCCGGTAATATTATTTTGTTATTCAAAAAATTTGCTTTGGCTTTATAGGGTAAACTGGTGTATTATCGTCCGATATTTTTTATGTTTAGTAACTTTTTATCTGCAATACATTTGTCAGATTTTTTTTATTTTTAATATGGCGGTTGAAATGCACTTTCAGCAGAATCCTCCTGCCCCCATTTATAATGTAGGGGACCTTCCCCCTAGTCACTCTATATATTTTGTAAATGGGGGAAACCATCCCCCCAGGGCAGGGGAATATGGGATAACTCGGGGGAAAGTCCCCTACCTATTTTTTTCCAAATTATGTACTAGAATATGTTTTTGGATTTTCGGGCTATTGTTCCATCAATAGCCAATAAAAAAAACAACTTACAAAACTGCATTCTTAACTCAAAATCGACTAAAATGGATAGGATAATTTCTTGTTTAACCGTCGATTAAATGATTAATGAGTAGATGGATTTGACAAAATTTTAGTGGGGATGAGTTTTAGTGGTCCTATATATGTCTTGGAATTACATATGGGTCTCTACATCAAAGTGGATGTGGTGATTGCTTTCATACGAAAATATGAGCATATTATAGATAAAGTTTTTCAACTAGTTGACGAATTTGGACGTAGTATATAGATGTGTGTTATATTGGGCAAATATTTTTTTGTGTGATTAATAAGTTAGTTCAAGTACCCTCGCATAAGATTATTTTAAGAAACGACCAAGTCAGGAAGATCTTTTTTGTTTAGATATCGGAGAAATCGTTCTTGGATAGCTGATTTGTAAAACTGCGAACACGTTACTTTTTTTCGTATGTTATCGGAATGGGTTATTTGAATAATAGCTTTGCGATCCCGTTACTCTATTCAAAAGGATATCTGCAGAACCTTTTATTATTATTGATCGGTTGAATATTATGCGATAGTTTTGACAAGTGACCATAGGTTCTGCCATAAGATTATTTGTAGAACCGAATAAGTCAGTTATAGTTCTTATTTGGTATTTATAATCGGAAGAAGTTATTTTACCGGATAAAAGGTTGGTTTCTGAGCAAGATCGATAAGATTTAAAAAAAAACGATCAAGTCAGAAAATAAATTTTTGATATTATTGCACGAGATGTTTTACTAAATATTAGGTTGGTTCCAGTGCTTCAATAAATTATTTCCAGAACGGAACAAGGATTTTTTTGCTATTCAAGGTGATGTTCTTATGTAACAAATAAGATATATTCTTTTTCCTAAAAAAATGCCTACATTTAAGCTTGATTTGAGCGAAATTGAGCCAACAATTTATTGTTGACATGTTATGTTAGTTAAAAAATATATAGAACAAATGAGAAAATATAAAAATGTAATTTAGTAAAGTGGTAAATTTTGGTAAATTTTATTATATTAAGTTGAAAATGTTAGATCGGCGATCAAATCAAATTTTATTATATTAAGTTGAAAATGTTAGATGGGCGATCACTGATGGCTTATGGCCAATATATCCTAGTTTACCCTATATTTTATTTAAGATGTTTTTGGGTCAAAATTTAAAATTTTAACAATTAAATAATTGTAAGGGCGCTCAATTATTATAAGTTTGTCAGTTTTTTTATTATAGTCCAAAATTACTACCGGATTCATGATCGGCGAAATAATCCTTCGTCTTATAACGACCCTAGAAAAATGTCTTAATAATTAACCACCCTCAATTATCTTTCACTTAATTTCTATATATTCAAATAAGATAATTAAAATTAAAAACAAAATTATTTTACAATAAGTCGAAAATTATTTTTTCTTTTTCTTTGGCTCGCTGCTGTCGCCCCCTGCAGAAGCGGACGAATCAACAGCCTTTTGCCAATTTAATGGTTTTCGGCGATAAATTGGCCATGGTGGTACTGTAATCTATAATATAGAAAACTTGTTAGTATTTTGTTTATCCACATATACTCGACATAATAAAAAAATAATTAAAAAAAGCCAAACTTACCAAAGCCGCCAATAGAAAACCGGCACATAGTATTAAAACAGTTTGCGAAAATTGTTGAACAATTGCACCATAGATGAGTCCGACGACTCCGAACACGGTAATTAAGAAGCGGGATAGCCGTTCAGCTCTTGCCTGGCCCTCAAAATCCTGAAATAAACCCAAAATTAAATTTTGCATATGGGGAGGGCTTTCAATTTGCAAATATGCGGAAACGCATACTGCATGATGCGTCCCCGCACATATTTAAACCTCAAGTTTATGTATTTATATTTACCATGTGTGTTTGAATTTTGAACATTTTGCCTGGAATATTTCTGTATTTATTTATAATAATTTAAATTTAAATTAATTGTGTACCAAAATAAAATACACGTCAGCTACCAAAATCGCAGCCACAAATTTCAGAGAAAAGAAAACTTAGAAATTTTGACTGACGCGTACGGTTTTTGACATTTAATCCATTGTCGCACGATCAAATAGTCCCAGTGGTATTTATCGTGTGATGGGTACCGGGGTACCTATTTACCAAATAAAAGCTTTATAGCTTTTCGTTTAATCGATAAGTTTTTTGTCGCACCCAAAATGTCACAACAAAAGTGCATTGTTGTTGTTATGAAAAAAATGTTTTTTTCCACTTTACGAGTGTAGTTTATTAGGAGCCTTTGTAAAAAGCAAAATTCATTTACAATTCATCTTATCGGAAAAGTATCGAAAACACTTCCAAATTAATGGTAAACTTTTGACCAGCAGAATTATGAATTTAGTGGACTCTAATCCATACGGAAATGGACTATTATTTGTGGGCTTTAACCAGGATCAAGGTAAGCTGCTGGCTGCACTAACTCACTGTGTTGCGATTACTTTGCAGGCTCACAATACAAAATAAAGAAAACATAGAAATATATTTCTAATAAGAAATATGAAATCGTCAGTAAAAATATGCGATGCGTATAAATAAATTATCTCCAATTATCGCAAATATTTTGTGTAAACAAATGAATTATTGCAGATAGCACACAACTTGTGCATGTTGCCAAATTATAATTTTCACAATAATTATCTGTATTTTGCAGCACACAAAAAATTAAATAATTTCTGTTGAATAATCTTATTGTGGGTTATTATGAAATAATTTAACAAAATTTCAGCAAAGTTGTTATTGTCTGTTAATAATTTTTTAGCTAATTGAGTTTACAATTCGCATATTCAACTTGATAAGATTAGGGTGTAATCACTTGAAAAATATTTGTCCCAATGACTTCCATAGAGGTTGTCCCAGAACTTCCACATATGAGTACCCTCTCGACTTGTTAGTAGACAAATTTAATTTAACCTGATAATGATTTTTAATTAAAATCTTGAAATTTTATGTCCGAGAAGAATTAACCTTTGCAAGCCAATTACAACTTATTTCTAATTCTATTTTGTATTTATTTATTTATTTATTTATTTATTTAAAAAAAATACAATCATGTATGTGTGTGTATAAGAGAAAGTTTTGCTGATACCAAAGCAAATAAGGAATGGGTCGAAATTGGCTTGAAAATGATCATGAAAACTCTTTATACTTGACTTTGCAGTAAAACATTGAAATTTCAGGATGTTTCTCATGTGCAACCGAAACGGGATTTCGTGTGTACAATTGCGATCCGTTAAAAGAGAAACAGCGACAATATTTTGGCGAAGGTGGTCTGGTCCATGCCGAAATGTTATTCCGATGCAACTACTTGGCATTGGTCGGCGGCGGCATTTGTCCATTGTATCCACCAAATAAAGTCATCATTTGGGATGATCTAAAGAAATCCCCATCAATATCGCTGGACTTCAATGCGCCCGTTAAGACGGTTCGCCTGCGCCGTGACCGGATCGTTGTAGTTTTAGGTAATTTTTTAAAATAATTTTTTTAAATTACAAATTTAATTTAAATTTATTTACAGAAGGAATAATTAAAGTGTACACATTTACCCAAACGCCGCAGCAATTGCACGTTTTTGAGACAAGTGCGAATCCATTGGGTCTTTGTGTGCTGTGTCCGAACAGCAATAAATCGTTGTTGGCATTTCCTGGCCGCCGAACTGGACACGTTCAAGTAATCGATCGATAAACAAATTTGTTTTAAATTTAATAAATTAATTTTTCAGATTGTCGACTTGGCGAATACAGAAAAAACTCCATTGGAAATAATAGCACATGAGGCAACCATAAGCTGTATTGCGCTCAATTTACAGGGTACCCGGTTGGCTACGGCCAGTGAACGTGGTACCCTTATTCGAATATTCGATACAGCTACTGGCGATAAAGTGACCGAACTGAGACGTGGTACTAATCAAGTTAGATTTTCCAAAAAAACATTTACAGAATTTTTAATTCAAATTAATTATTTTTAGGCTCACATATTCTGCATAAATTTCAATCATCAATCGACCAGCATTGTGGTGTCGTCCGATCACGGAACAATTCACGTTTTCAATTTAGACGAACACAAACCCAAAGAATCGTCTAGCTTACAAATAATACCGAAATATTTTACAAGTCAATGGTCATTTTGTAAATTCAATGTACCGCAGGGACCGCCTTGCATTTGTGCATTTGGTGCTGACAATAATTCAGTTATTGGTAAAAAATCAGCTAGAATAATTTGATAAAATTATTTTAAATTTGTTTGCTTTTCAGTAATTTGTGCCGATGGTCACTACTATAAATTCGTTTTCAACAGTAAAGGCGATTGTACGCGAGACATTTGTACGCAATTTCTCGAGCTTACCGATGAAACGTAAATCGCTATAATAATAAAGTCTTTGTGTTTTGTTTTTGTGTGTTTGTACCTTTGAAATTAGAATTTATTTCCCCCCGATTAGAAATACCGATAGAATGAGATACAACAAACATTTTTTGTACAAATGCCCATTTCACACTACACCTTTTAGCTAAACTACACTTTAGCGCTTATGGCCCCAGGCCCTAACGGGGTCAAAGTTTGGTCAAAATTTCAGAAAAATTGATATTTTGGGAGGGTTTTTTCAATTAAAAAAAAGTTGTGACAAATCCAACACTTCGTGTTGGTACAAATATATGGAAAAATAGTTTTGCTCCACACGGAGTGTTGGATTTGCCCCAAATTTGCGATATATTTTGAGATATAATCCATGAAGATTCTATTATTTTTCGATGAAGAATCGATAAAGAATTTTTCTATGTAGATTTTTTAAAGAATTTTTCTATGAAGATTTCATGTAGAATTTTTCCATAAAGTATTTCTCCCTGAAGGTTCCATTATATCCAAAACGTATGTAAATTTACATGAGAACCATGCAGTTCTATCTAGATAGGAATTACATTGCAGTTAGAACTGTATGGTTCTCATGTCGCGATGTGTAAATTGGTTTTAAAAAGGCAATTTCGCTAGTAAGGCTTATTTTAGTGATGAGTAATTTTCTCTTCCAAAATAAAAATTCACCTAAAATTATTGTTATTTCCGTAAAAAAATTTGCCGGGGCTTATTTTTAGAACAAAATGTTAAAATGTTGTAACTCGTCCTATATATAGAATTTCTACCCCCCAATAAGAACAAAATATGTTTTGTTCTAAAAAAAATTGTTATATTACAAAATATCAACTAACTATATGAAAAAAAAAATCTTTTTAATTAATATTAATTTTAATTAAAAAAAAAATATTGAAATTAAATGAATAACTAATATATATTTTGAGACTGTATACTTCAAATGAAACTAGAAAAAAAAATATTTAAAAACTTCATAAAAAATAAATTATTAAATTTTTAAATAAAATATTAATTGTAAAAAAAAATTAATGAAATATGAAACGATACAAAAAAAAAATAAAAATCATTAAATGAAAATATAAAAAAAAGAAATATATTTGATAATAATTAAATGGATAATTTAATAAAAACAAATATAATATTATAAAGTGAATAATATTTAAGAATTTAATTATACTATATTGAATAAATAACCGTAATATATTGAATATTATAAATATTTAAAAATATTTAATTATTTGGTATTTTTTTAAAAATCTAAAATCAACTGATTTTGATTGAAAAAATGAACGAATTAAACTGATTTCTTTAGCAATCGCAGTCTTTTTACATCCCCCAACGATTCCTTAACGAATTCCTGGGATTCTAAAATAGTAAAAAACATACAAAAAAAATTGTGGACTATACATGGGGATTTTTTCAAAATTTAAAATCAACAGATTTTGATGGAATAAATGAACGAATTAAACTGATCTCTATAGCAATCGCAGTCTTTTTACATCCCCTAACGATTCCCTAACGAATTCCTGGAATTCTAAAATATTCAGAAAACAGACAAAAAAAAAGTGTGAACAAGCCAGGGAAAT
>JANSTW010094112.1:0-18428 GCA_027564275.1 Diadocidia ferruginosa | reverse complement strand
CCATGTCTGACATACCGCGTGAACTGTCAAATACTAATGCATGAAAATCCTAACCTGAAAAAAATCACCCTTTATAAGAAATCATCACCTCAATTCTCAACTATATATAGATTTTCATGAATAGTATTATCCATATACATATCGCGATATGAGAACCATATGGTTCTAACTGCCCCACTGTTGTGTTTTGAGAAAATCGAGTTCAAAAATAGAAAGCAGTATAACTTGATAATGCACTACCTAATCCTTGAAATATTTTGTCAATAAAGACATTTTAAATAACTTGAAATATTTTAATTAAAAAATATTGATTATTTTCCTAAATAAATTAGTAATAACCAATTGAAAATATCAGTTAGAACTTTTAGTGAAATTATTATGACAACAATTTGGAACCGCAGTTCTATCTAAACAGATAGAACTCCGAACCAAACGTTTAGTGGAATTTAGTGAAAAAATAAGTTCTATCTGTATGTTAATATATTTTCTATTCAAGTTTATAAAGGGTGAATTAATTAACGAGCTGCTCCCTTTAAACGTTAAAGGGTGATTACATGACTAACAGTGAGTAAAAAATCATATTGAAAGGGGTAGTATATATGTTTCGTATTGCCGAGTTACAGGGGTTTTAAATTTATTAGCATTATTTTAGGAAAAGCTATATAAATATTTTAATTGTTGCCGGATTTAAAAAAAAAATTAAAGAGATTTAATAGGTTATTAGTTAATCTTGACAATAAATAGAAGTTCTTTCTACACAAATTTTTTACAGTTTACTAGAAAATTATACTGAAAATAAAAAATTGAAAAATTAGCCAAGGTTTTTTTTGTTTTTTTTTTTAGAAAATTAAACCAAAAAATGTATTGATACCCTTTATTTGTTGTTTACTTTTTGAAAGGTGGTTAAATTCTGAATAATTATTGAATCGATATTTCTCATTGTTTCTGAGTTTTAACGTATTACACGTCGCGTTGATCAAATAATAATAAAATGCATTATAAAATGTATGTTATTTAAAAGTAATTGTTAAATTAAATTAAATTATTATCGTTTTTAATTTTATCATACAAATTTTGAACGTTTCCCAACACCAAGATAAGCAATTTAATTTAGCACTTAATTCTTAATTTGGTGTTTATTATTTAGATATGCAATGTTGTATGTGAGTTCTATGTGTTTTTTTATGCGATTTATCTGAAATTTTAAATTCAGATAGAACTGTTGGAGCAAAATTTGTAAGAGAAATAGCGGCACATAGAACTATATGTGGTCTTTCTATCTTCTAAATTGATGAAGATACGACTTTGAGACTACTTTTTTTGGAAAATTCTTGTTAAAACCCGGTAGTTTGATACCTAACTGCATTTTTTTTTAAAGTTCCAGTTAGAACCATATGGTTCTCATATCGCGAGTTTATAAAATAATATATGCTACGAAGTGCACGTCTGATACTACACAACACCTATAAATATTTATATTAAGAAATTGTTCATACAAAAGTTAGCCCCCTCCTATTTTAAATCGGTTAATAGTCAGCATAGAGCAGTGAGTAGCGTCACCGGCTTTGTGTTCAAGAGGTTGCGGGTTCGAGACTCGACAAGTCAAAGAAATTTCACAACTGAAATATCACCTTTCATTCGCATGTGTTTTTCTAAAAAAATAAAAATAGATCGCGGTAGTTCGGAAGTCACTTAAAGCCGTTGTTCCGCCTATATGATACCAACTGATATAAGTTTCTGTGAATACTCCACTTTTGATATGATCGTCAATAAAAATAATGGTATATCAGATAGAAATGTTTCCCCGTTTTGAAACAGAAGCCACTATGATGATGTACCGCGTATACTGAAAGATGTCTGTCTATACACCTTATAAAAGTACACTTATATTTCTATCAGAAAAGTTAATTTCAATTTAATAAAAATACCAATATAAAAACAAACGTACATATAAATAAATATTTACTAATCATACATAAATAGCATGCAAAATTGTCATTATTATTTTTAATTAAATTGGAAATTCAAAATTAAATTATCTTTGTTTATGAAACCGCAAATTTTTTCTATCAATATCGCTTATATATTATTTATATTGGCTTTAAATTCCTGCGAAGAAGTTGGGATAGTCACGGCTCACAGCTGATATTTTTTTAGATGAGAAAAAAAATTGTAAACATTTTAAATTTAATAAAAATTATGTGATTAGCGTCAATTAATTGTACGTTTAAACACCTTCTTTTAATTATTCATTAGTATTTTTTCCCATTTTTTATGATTGACCTTTTGCACACTCATTAAAAAATTCATAAGCTGCAATAAGTGAAAAAAAGATTGTAATTTGAAAATGTATATGTTTATTATATAAATAAAAATAATTAAATTATTTAAAAATTGCTGACTTTAATAAAATTGAAATTTATATATGGGATAAATAATATTTTATTGCAAATCTAATTCAGAGACCTAATTCGTTATTCTTGGTGAGAGCCTGCAAAATTATAATATATAAAATCTATACGTTTTTAATGCATATGAAAAATATATAACAATATAGAATTTTTAGTACAAAATAATAGAGTTTTTCAGGTGGCGTTGCTTTGTTTAAAATATATACTATATATAGAGCAGCACTAACTCGCCTGAAAAACTCAGCTCTGTTCCTCATTATTATTTTGAATTCGCGCTTTTTCTTGTATTTTGACTGATTTCGCCGTTAAATTGTTCGCTAAGTCTTTAATTTTATATTGTTAATAAGCAAATATGTGATTTTTTTTATTCAAAGTCCGGTTAATTAAATACATCTCTGTAATGCGAGAGTGTATGATTAATATATTAGCAATATATGGTAGTCTGTTGATATAGACACATTTCTTAATTATATTTTTATCAATAAATTGAAAGATTTATATAAGAAAGTTGTTGCCAATATTTAAATTATTCAGTACAAAAAAATATTTTGAAAGGATAACTCCTCTATATAGTATTAAAATATTATACTTAATACATGTAAATTAAAATTAAAATGTTTGGGTCGAAAATTTAGTGTGTTTGTACTTAGTATATATAGCTAATTATAACTATATTGATAATTTTCATTACCGTTAAGTTTGAAATAAGTATTTTAATGGAAAAGAGTCAATATATTTCTTATCTTTAGACAAAAAATGTATGTATCTATATACCTGCATATAAAATTTTAAATTTCATTCCTAAAATTTATATAATTTTAGGCATAAGAACTCTATAAAAGTGGCTTTTATTTACATAATTATAATGTGCTCATATATACCGGTAACAGCTCAAGATCACACACTAAGGAAGTCTTGTGGCAAACAATTGTCCGACAGACTTTCGAGAATATGTGCAAAGTTTGGTGGATACAATCAAATGATTCCCAGAAGACGTAAACGCTTTGCAGGCGGAATTATTGAAGAATGTTGTAGAAATCCTTGTAGTGATGATGTACTAATATCATATTGCAGTTCTGATCACAAATCAGATGAAAATAAAATTTCTATGCATGAAAGTGTAGCAGAAAATCTAATTAAATTAAATAGTAATCCAACAACAGTCGCACCATTCCCACAATATGGACAGAAAATTCAATTTGGTACCGTTTCACCAGAATACCGCCGTCCAGCTATAAATGTTCCTCCTTCACGACTTATAATTTATAAAGCTTAGAATAAATCGGTTCTATATTGTTACCTTATATTTGAGCATTTTTGTAATTTGAAACTCGTGTAATTTATTGATCTCATTAAAACATCTTTAATTAAATTTAAAAAAAGCGAAACAGTGATATTATGTTTATAAATTAAATTTTTTGTTTAGATAATTTTGAAGAAAAAAAATGTGATTAAAACAAATTATTATTGGAATAAGATTTTAATATATGTGATTTAAATTGTGGTAAAATTTAATTTAATTTTGATTCGATACAAATTTTCAAAAACGAGGCTATAAAGTAGCGCCGCTAAATCCAAGATTTGATTATTGTTATTATAATTTATTTTTTAGAATTAACCTATAATTTTTTATTTATAAGATTCTATTTAAATAAAAACTATTGTAAACCAAAGTGTTGATTCAATTATTAATTTTATTTTATCGATGAAACCAAATTAATTTTAAAATTATTAATCAAATCTTATTAGTGAAATAAATCCCATTATTTATTTACCTATTTAAATGAAAATTTTCTGAAATTATGTAGAAAAATCTATATGTCAGATCTATATTCAGTATAATTTTTTTTTAATACTTTTAGCAAATCATTTGACAGTATTGACCACGCAATTCTATGTTACAAGCTAAAAACGAAGTTTTCATTTTCTGGTAGTGCTTGCGTAACTTCATTTATTCATACTTGACAGGGCGGAAGCTACGTGTGTATGTGGATGAGGTAGAGTCCATAGTTGATGGGACTTATTCTGGGCTTTATTCTGGGGCCACTATTTTTTAGTATATTCATTAATAATTTGCCAGGTATTGTTCGTTTTTCGTCTGTGCATATGTACGCTGATGATGTTCAACTAGTTTTTTCATCACCTGGTGAACTTCTCAACGATAGAATTCAACTATTTAATGACGACTTGAAATCGCTCTATGAATGGTCTTTGTCAAATAAGCTGCAATTGAATCCTGCTAAGTCGTATTGTATCCCTTTTTATGGTAATTTTCAGCGTAATAACTTGTCAGATTGTCAATTAAATTCCTACATTAAAGCAGGGTAAAATTTATGATTTGCAGTTCGTCGTCGTGTTGTTTTTCAAACTCATACTTTTTGCGTGCTGCAAGGCTCTGAAATAAGTTGCCTGCTAACGTCAGTGTACAATAAGAGTATTTTTTTTATTAATAATGAAATATGCATTGTACAATTTTTATACTGAAAGCATTTGTATAAGGCTGTTTGCCTTTTTGATTTTTTGGATCTTTGAAAAACTTTTATTTCATTATATAACATATATAGTTCCGTACATTTAAATTAAATTCCTTTGTATATAAATGCTGATAATATAATATTATATGTATTTAATATATTTATCGATATAAATTATAAATATATGTTTATAAATATATATTTCCATTTTAATTTTAGAAATCATTAAAAAAAATATTAATTTAATTTATTTATAATTAAATCGTTGAAAAATATAGAGTATATATATTTATATAATTTATATAAACAAATTAATTTAATCTTATCAAATTATTATTATATATGCGGGTAGTCAGCTTTTAATACAATTTACAAATACTGGCTTATCTCTATGTGATTTGACCGCTATAATACGGATTACCGAGAAAATAACTAGGCCTTTTCGTCTGGATGTACCATTTCTAATCGCTTAAATTAAAAAAATATGTCTACATAAAAAGATGATATATTTTATAGCAAAAAATGTTTTTATGAATTTATAATATAATTCTTATATAGCTTATAATAGAATACCATTATGGAGCAGTGAACAGCATCATTGCTCTAGCACTCTTCTAGGTTTTTAGATTCGATTATCTGTGTGGCCCGAAATTGTTATAACTATAATATCACCTTTCCTCCAGGTTTTGATTTTTAAAGAGACTATATGTAGTCGTTCAGAAGACACTTTAATTCGTTTTGTTGTTCCTCTTTTATATGACACCAATGTCAGTGAAGGTTCCTATTCCTATTTCCTATTACGTGTAAAACCCAATTATAAATAAAAAAATATAAAAGGTGCAACAAGCGACATGCTGCCAAAATTCCTCATTAAAAAACTTATATAAAAATCAGTTTAAAACATTGATATTAGCCCAAGATCTTCATCGGGTTGTATAGTGACAAATCATTATTTAATAATATTTGAATAGTAACATTGTGTAGGACTTGTTTATTTTATATTACATTTAAAAGTATAAATAGTGCTTGTTTTTATATAATATATATGATGCATTAAAAGTATTAAAATAGTCAATTAAATTATTCAAAATATTACTTAACATTTTTTAAATAATATACACAAGTTATATATAAAAAATATACTGATAGTCTAATCCTAATGAGATGTCATTACTGATGATGGACACGTTTTTGCTCTATATATATTTTTAAGTCTGACTTAATTATATTTCAACAAGTTAATTAAAAATATTCAGAAAAAAAATCATCTCAATATTTATTCGTATAATTCTATATAGGAAGAAAGTGATCTTATCGCAATAATTGAAGAATTTGTTTACTTATATTTTCAATTTTATTGACATTAAAATTAACTGCTTAATAATAATATATAGGGTATAATTTGGCATATATACATAAGTTATTGATTTTTAATTGTTATTTTTTTCGATTAATTTTTTTTTTGCTTTATTTATTTATGAGAAAAATATCTTAATATAATGTGGGGTTTTGTTTTTCAACATTAAATGGGATTTTTTTTTAAATTTAAAACGCATATGACAATTGGTCGATTTGTTGTCATTTCCCATGGCAAACAATAATAAGCAACATTGATAAATGCCATGTTAAACTTGTATATATCTAAGCAATAATAAAATTAGCCATGTTTCTTTTTCGGTACTGTACAATTTTCGCGCTTATATTGTTTTGACAGATTTTAGAAATATTTTTTTGCTTAAGCCGACACTACATGTGAATATTAGTTCTGTTAAGGCAGGTGGCATAAATGACAATAATTCGATATTTTTTTTCGAATTCTACACTTCTACAGTGTTTTTACACTAAACTATAGGCGTCACACCAAACAAATTTTTTGTTTAGTAAACATTTTTTATTGCTATATTATGGGCCTATGAGAACCAATATTATGCAAATAAACAAAATATTCTGGTAGATATAATTTAATTAACTTACGGCTATATACACTATGTAGACTTACCATAATGTATAGTTCGACATATTTCTTTTATTATAGTAAATCAACTTAAATATATAAAAAATTACAACTTTTTTTAAAACAGCTTATATTTGTTTTTTTTTTTAATATAATTTATTATTGTATTTCTTGGTATCTTGCTTAATTTTATAAAATTAATTAAAGCAGGAATGAACAAAAATTGATATTTTATAATAATATTTATTTTCATCTCACGCACATAAATGCATAATATTTGTAATGGTAAGTCCTAAGTGCAGCGAGCTAATTGTTTTGAATTGTATATATTTATAGCAGCGCCGCGTAACATATTATTATTTTAATTCTATTAAAGAAAAACAATAATAAGAATATTTAATATGTATATAATATAAGCTATAAAAGTGAGCATTCGATAAGATTAAAAACATTAATAAATTTATATAGACATGAGGTCAAGAATTTGTATCGCGATATATTATTTATAATATTATAATAATAAGTACAATAAAATATACTTTGTAAATTGAATTTACTATTAATATATAAATTATACATAATAGTATCTCAAACGATAAGGTCGCGCGAGCCTGTTAAAAATATTACTCATTTAATTACAAACGACCATTTAACCGAAATTTAAATATTTATTAATTATAAAAATGCAGGAAACGCTACTAGTAGTATTAAAAGAAAATTTGTTAAAATATAAATAATTAATAATGAATAAGGACACACATTCGGTACATACATATAAGTATTTTTTAAATCATCCTACAATTGATCAAAAAACGGTACTATATACAGTCACAGAATAAATATACTTAATTCAGAACGGTCACTTGGTGTAAAAACACCATAGCTTGAAAAAATTCGAATTATCGTCTTTTGTACGCCACTAGTGTTGATTGAACAAGCTATTCACATGTAGTAACGGTTTAAGCAAAAAAATTAATTACGAAAATCTGTCAAAATAAGAGCGTAAAATGATAAAATGTAAACAAAAGGTATTTGAGCGGGAAAATTTTACACTACGAAAAAAATATTTTAGTGTTGCCACTTGCCATAAAGAAATATGGCTGATTTTAGTATTATTGCGGTAAAAACATATAAAAGTTTTGCCTGACAATCAGCCATGTTGATTTTTAATTTTTTCCGCGGGAACATCTAATAATGTAGCGCTTTAGTTTGCTCAATTCCATATAAAACAATTGAATCGCAACTAACTTCAATGCATTGGCGGTCAAACCTTGTAGGTTATAAATGATCTATTTTATTTAAGTTTATAATCATCTGATCCTAATCAAAATTCTAAAATATCACTTAAAATTTTATTTTGCAAGTAAAATGTTTTAATTAATTTTCCATTGCGTCAAATAAGTCTTCTGATGCTGCTGTAGACAATGTTTGTTCTGATGGTAAATAATAATATTTTTTTAAATGTCGAAAGTTAAAAAAATAGCACGGTAGCTGTATTGAATAATAAATAATAGCTAGCATCAAATAAGTATTTACAAACAAATTAAACCTAAAAATCACGATTTTCTGAAACTTTCGATCTTACCTTGATATAATTACGATACGAAATATGTAAAATTTCATATAACTTCAAGAAAATAATTCTTTCATATTATAATAAAATATGGTCAATATAGATTTATTAATAATTAAATATTTAAATATTTTATAATTAATCATTTTATATCTATGGTCATTATATTGAAATTACATTTTCGCAACTCGCTGCGCTGACTAAACCATAAAATACCCCTATAAAGAACCGAGTTTAAAAAAGAAAGATTTTTCCATACTAGATGGCGCACTAAGCGTTATGTAGATTATTTTTTTGATCGGTTTTGTGGCGCGCACGGTGTATTTTTCGCGCTCGCCGCTGTCTCAACACATGTAAAAAAAATCGATTTGTTGATAAAATTATAAAAGACACGATTTGCATAAAAAAATTGAAATAAAAAATATTTAATATTAAATCTATAATTAAATAAAAGCTTATCGTGATGAGCGAATGTCTAATTAAACATGAGATAAATATTTTAAATTATAAAAAAGACGACCGCGGTGAGCTGTTGGTAAATTGTGCAACTGTGCTGATAAAAGGACACGTAACAAAGACGAATTGCTGTAGGTATTGTGATAATATTTCTGTAATTATTAATAAAAATGAGCCTGTTTATTTTAATGTTTCTAAATTGAATGGAAAATTCAAATGTTTACTAAAGTTGAGGACTAAAAATAATTGCTTAGTATTTAAGTGTTGTAAAAATTCGACAAAAACGATAGCTTTCACATACGATCCGGATGAAAACATCAAAGATCACTGTCACCTAAAAGTGCTTTACATTGTTTGCAAAGGTCATGATGGACGTTTTCAGAGTCCAGACTCGCAACACAATTCCGCGGAGGTTGCATGCCAACGACTGTCTATTGGCATGCAATTAATTCAATGTCTGATTGGTGAGAAATTGTTCGAACGTGGATATGGACGAAAAACATTTCAATTGATCTCGGAATGCGTCCCATTTTACAGTGAGCTCTCCGTAGACCGGGCCAAATCTATGAGCGAACATCAACTTTGGGATTATTTTGCGAGAGAAATTCTGCAAATTGACGGAACACTGGATAGTAAAAATATTAAATATGTGGCATTTCTAGGATGTACGGAGTACAAAGGGGTGAAGGATGGAAATTTTAGTTATGATAATGTCAAGGCTAGGACTGTAGCCAATGCAGCGTTAGGTGGCGGAGATCTGGCTCTATTTGGTACAGGATGTTTGTATACGTGGCCGAACTCAACTGACGAAGTTATTGACTGTTTTCAGAATGATCAGGAAATAAAAAAGGACGAATTTCTGGACGATAGTAACAGTCGGTCGACATACGGTGGATGTTTTGCAACCACTTTGGGTTCGGTGTGTCATGAAATCGGGCATATTTTTAATTTAGGACATACAGTAGATGGAATTATGGGCAATGGCATTGATTATGTGAATCGGGTCTTTACGGTGGACAATTTAACCGAAGATCTACCAGAACGGATTGCAGCAGAACACAAAACCGAAAAGACTTCTTCCAAGTCCAAACCACGATTTACTAGCCTTAAAAAACCAAACACTTTTCTTACTAAATACCAAAATCAAAAGGATAATGATTTGACATTTTTTACGGAAAATTCAGCCATAACACTTAACTTTCACAAATGGTTAAATACTCACGTCGATGCGGTAGAAAATGAATTTAAATATTTCCCCGAAAACAGATCCGTTATTTCCACAAGTTGTCCGATTCGATTGGTGGAAGTTAGAGATACAATGACTGGGATGATGCGAAATTATTATCCGTTTTTAAATGAAGATATCTATGAGTTTTTGTTGCCAGCGGACGTTGAACTGAAGCCGGGCTTAGAAAGTCTATTTGTTATTGACAATAGTGGAAATGTTAATTTGATAAATTGTTAAAAATTGTAGTAAATCCAAAATATCGTTTTTTTAATTAAATATTTTCAAAATCTCACTTTGGGCATAATATTTATTTTTCAAACTATAAGCGAAGAGGGTACCTATATATCATCCTAGCAAATAGTTGTCCATAGTTTGACCTCCATTTTTAAAAGTTGAGAATTTTTTCCAAAAGACTTTCAAGAGACTTACAAAATTTCGAAAAGATTTCCATCCGAAAGACTTCGAAAAACATCTAAAAGACTTAATTCAAAAGAACTTTCTTTCTTTAAAAAAATTTCAAGAATTGCATTACTTCCAAAAGAATTTCATGACTTCCAAGTCTTTTAAAACCGAAAGACTGTCTAGATATCCAAAAGACTTAAAAATTAAGAAAAATATAAAACTCAAGATTTCTAAAAGAATTTCAAGTATTCCAAGACTTTCAAGTTTTTTGAAAGACTCAAAAAACTTCCAAAACTTTCAAATAATTTTTAATTTCCATGGTTTCCGAAATAGTTTAAGGACTTCTAAAATACCCAAGACCCTCTTTCATAATTTTTCCAAGACTTCCATAACATCCGAAAGACTTTCAATACATCTAAAAGACAAGATTTCCAAAAAAATTTCAAGAATTCCAAAACTTCCAAAAGAATTTCATGACTTCCAAGTTTTTTAACAGACTCAAAAAACTTTCAAAGAATTTTAAAATTTAATTTACTCAAGACTTCCTATCATAATTTTAACAAGATTTCCATGACTTCCGAAAGACTTTCAAGACATCCAAAAGACTTAAGACTAGTAAAGAATTACAAGACTTTTTAAAAAAAAAACAAGTATTCCAAGACTTTCTAAAGAATTTCATGACTTCTAAGCGAGGGGGTAATCACTTGAAAAATATTTGTCCCACTGACTTCCATATTAAAATGACTTCCATGTGACTTCCATAACTTTCACGTGACTTCCATGACTTCCATATGACTTCCCTGACTTCCATATGACTTCCATGACTTCCATATGACTTCCTCATGACTTCCATCGAAGTTGTCCCAGGACTTCCACATGTGAGTACCCCCTCGCTTCCAAGAATTTTTCTTCCGAAAAAATTTAAAGATCTTCAAAGAACTTCAAAGACTTCTAAAACACACAAGACTTTCTTTCATACATTTTTCAAACATCCATGCGACTTCCTAAAGACTTTCAAAACATCCAAAAGACTTCAGACTTCAAAAGAATTACAAGACTTCCAAGAGAATTTCAAGTATTCCAAGATTTCCAAAAGAATTTCATGACTTTATACAATTGTTCTTCCGAAAAAATTACAAGACTTACAAAGAACTTTGAAGAATTACAAAATACTTCTAAGTCTTCCGAAAGTCTTCCAAAAGAAATTCATAACTTCCAAGACTCAAAAAAACTTCCGAAAATTTCAAGAATTTTGCATGACTTCCGTAATACTTAAGACTTCCATTCATAATTTTTCTAAAACTTCCATAACTTCCGAAAAAAATTACAAGACTTCCAAAAGACTTAAGACGTATACAAGACTGTCAAAAAACTTCCAGAAGACTTCAAAAGTCTTCCAAAACCGCGTACAAAACACTCATGATTTCTGAAAGACTTTTTGCATGACTTCTAAAAGGCTTAAGTTATCAAAAAACTTGCAAGACTTTTAAAGAACTTTCAAGAATTCCAAGACATTTAAAAGACTAACCAGATTGCCAAGGTTTCAAAAGAATTTCAAGACTTCCGACTTTAAAGACTCAAAACTTCTTTTCATAAAAATTCCAAGAATTCTATGATTTCCGAAAGTTACTTGCAAATTACTTACATGAATTTTAAAAGAATTTCAAGTATTGTAAGACTTCCAAAAGAATGTCGAGACTTCCAAAAAAACTTCAAAAATAATTCCAATACTTCTAACACTTTCAAAGAACATCCAAAAGACTTAGAAAATATTTAAAAAACTTCTA
The DNA here is from genome assembly GCA_027564275.1 of Diadocidia ferruginosa. Lineage (NCBI taxonomy): Eukaryota > Metazoa > Arthropoda > Insecta > Diptera > Diadocidiidae > Diadocidia > Diadocidia ferruginosa. The sequence goes on along the minus strand of JANSTW010094112.1, from coordinate 6,143 downwards.
AAACTTCGAAAAGAATTTCAAGACATCCAATACTTTCCGAAAATTCTCCATGATTTCCAGGCAACTTCCAAGACTTTCAAAAAAGAGTTTCAAGACTTTCAACGACTTGTAAAAGATTTCCATAACATCTAATAATAGGCTTCCAAAAAAAATGGTGTTTGACAGCTGGGTAATTTTCGTATGTCTATGTGCATTTGTGGAAAGTGGAAGCAAAATGGACTTTAAAATGCGCTAAATCAATCATAATAGTTATCTTATATTTAAAGTATGATAAGTTTGGTCCAAGACCGTCATCGGTTGCATTGGCAAAATAATATAAAATTAAATTCATTTAGTTTGTGATTTCGAATATTTTTAAATTATATTTTATTAATAAATAAACATAAAATTAATTAATAATTTAATTGAAAAAAAAAATATTATTTAGCATTTTCCTGTTCTTGGAACAGCTTAAATGCCAAATCTTTAACTTCACTGAGACGGATTTTTCCCGAAGCCGTTAACGGTAAACTGTCAACAAAATACACTCCACCACGAAGACGTTTAGCATCGGAAAAATTATCTAAAATGTGCATTTGTTATTAATAAAGTCAGATTTACAGTTTTTGGTTCAGACTGAGAATTTTTTCCAACAGCTAATGTCAAAATGAACCAATCAGAACGCGTTTTTTTCCGCTCGTCCGAAAATTCGTTGATTTTGACATTAGCTGTTGAAAAAATGTTCTCAGTCAGAACTGTAAATCTGACTTAAGTTTAGAAAAGATAATTTTTAAAATTTCCTCCATACCTTCAACAGCCTTTTTGACCTGTAGTTCGGTTAATTGTGAATTTGGCGCTCGTAAAATGACGACCGACACCAGATTCCCGCCAACGTCATGCGGTATCGGAACGACACAAATGCCAATGATATCTTCGCTAAATGTGTCTGTTAGGAACGATTCAATTTCTGCCGGCGATATGTGATTGTTGCGATATTTAAATATAAACTTTTTACGACCAGTTAGATACAAGCAATTGTCTTTATCGAAATAGCCAACGTCACCGGTTCGATACCAACCGTCTTCGGTGAAGGCTTCTCGGTTTGCTTCGTCATTGTTCAAGTAGTGCTAGATTGTTTGATCAAAATTATTTAGCTCAATTTAAAGAAATTGTGTCAAATTTGCTCTTACCAAAACTTTAAAATTTGTCTTTGCATAAATCTCTCCTTCTTTGTCATGACCTAACAATGTGTTGTCTTCATCTACCAACTAATTAAACACATTCTAAGAATATAATTTTTGAAATAACTTATTTCGCATCCCTACCTTAACTTGTAATCCATTGCCCAAATGACCGACAGCATTTTCTTCACTTAACATTGAGTGCGCAATGCCGCCGTTTATTTCTGTTGCCCCATATCCATTGGCAATCAACACTCTGGGCAAACCTTTTTTCATTAATTTGACTACTGATCTGGCCACCCTACTGCCACCAGTTACCATTAATCTCAAACTCGTCAAATCGTAATTGTGATTCGGATTTTCATCTAGAAACCGAGCAATATCACCGAACAGAGTTGGTTCACAAAAAAAGAAACTTATTTTATGTTTGTTGAAAATTTCCAAAGCAAGTTTTGCTGAAGATGTTTGTTTGGTTATAATGCGGATGCCTTGATTTACAATCGGATATAGAATGAATGAAATTCCTGTAAACCATACCAAACTGCTGAATGTAAACGACTTACTTACTTGGTTCATTTGTTGACTAATTTTAGAGAATATTATAAGTAAATATTTTTTTATAAATTAAATATTTAATTACTTCATTGTTAGTTGCATAGACGAAGCTGTGGCTACATGATTTAAACACACACCTTTCGGTAGACCAGTTGTCCCAGATGAATTGTAGATAAATATTACTTCATCCTCATCGCGAATCGGTGGCACTCTAAGGGAAAGAAAAATTCATTAACCAAATATAACACAAATTGATCCTTGAGTCCCAGAAAATGTGGGTGCTGCTTTTACTGTGATCAGACATCGATTTAATATATTAATAGATAAAATATCTAACTTCTACCCGAGAGGAAAACCACTTACGGAAATCATGGGGCAAGTGTGCGCGAATCATTTCGAATCTCAGAAATCATTTCGGAAATCAGAAATCATTTTCGGAAATCACGAAAATCATTTCGGCAATCAGAAATAATTTTCGGAAATCACGGAAATAAATTCGGAAATCAAAAATCATTTTTAGAATTCACGGAAATCATTTTCGGAAATCACGCAAATTATTTCGGAAATAAGAAATCATTTTCATAAATTATTTCGGATATCAGAAATAATTTCGGAAATCAGAAATCATTTTCGGAAATCACAAATCATTTTAGGAAATCACGGAAATCATTTCGAAAATCCCGAAAATCATTTCGGAAATCAGAAATCACTTTCGGAATCAGAAATCATTTTCGGAGAGTCAGAAATCAAGGAAATCATTTATAAAAAAACATAAATCATTTTCGGGAACCAGAAATCATTTCAGAAATCCAAAATCATTTTCAGAAATCACAGAAATAATTTTCAGAAATCACGGAAATCATTTCGAAAATCAAAAATAATTTCGGAAATCAGAAATCATTTCAGAAATCAAAAATCATTTTCAGAATTCACGAAAATCATTTTGGAAATCAGAAATCAAAAATAATTTTCAGAAATCACGGAAATCATTTTCAGAAATCACAGAAATTATTTGCAGAAATCAGAATTCATTTTCAGCAATCTTTTCGGAAATCAAAAATAATTTCGGAAATCAAAATTCATATTCATAAATCTCGGAAATCAGAAATCATTTTCAACAATCATTTCGCAAATTAGAAATCATTTTCGGATATCAGAAATCATTTCGGAAATCATTTACAAAAATCACGAAAATCATTTCAGAAATCAGAAATCATTTCGGTATTCAGAAATCATTTCGTAAATCAAAAATCATTTTCAGAAATCATTTCGGAAATTAGAAATCATTTCGGAAATCTGAAATAATTTTTGGAAATCACGGAAATCAGAAATTATGGGACAACTTTTTTCCCCTCGCTTCTACCACAGATAAAAATAATATACAACTTAAAACGATTATTGTTGTTGTTGTATCATGATAAAAGTTCACTCACAAAAGCTTCACTAATATAGTAAAACCTTCCATGACTTGGCTTCCATGATCTTATGCGGAAGCAATTCGAGGAATAGGTCAGGTAATTTATTATTGAGTAAAATAAACCAAAATTTGTCATCACCTGTAAAGTCCAAATTTCGCTAAAAGATGTCTAGATTTAAAATACCCAAAAATACATCCTTCTTCCTTCATATTAAAATTAAATAATTTGTTGAAACTTGAAATTTCAAAATGGGCCAATTGGTTTGAAAGTTTCAGGGTTTTTATTACAACAATTTTAGAAACAAATTAATTAATATTTTGTTTCCTTTACTATTAAAGTCTTAAGGATATTATACGCTCTATACATTTTTTTCCTTTAAATCATTAAATTTTAGCAAAAACCACTCCACATTTTTTTGTTAAACTTTACAGGGTCATATAGATCCTTTAAATACCAATAAAAAACCCTTGTACTTTTACTCGAAAAAATCATGTTCAGAAGTTACTATATAAAGAATTATCCCACCACCGTACATACCATTAAAATGCATAGAGAAAGTTAACCCTGATTGCTTCAATCCGTATTTTTTAATCAACATAATTTGAAAAGGTTCAATAAAATTGATTTCACACAAAAAAACACTTTCATACTCACTCAAAATCTGGACTTTCTTTTTCAAATCCTCTCAGCACATCACCCGACAAAAGATATTGATCGCTTGCTGGCGTCTCTTCTTCGTCCAGCACTAATATTTTAGCAGACAATTTATTTTCATTTATGACTCTCTGGACAGTTGCTAGGACAGATTCTTCACAAACTATCATCTTTGGCTGGACTAATTTAATAAAGTGAGTAATTTCCACTGAAAACAGACAAAAAGGTTCCTTAAACAAACAGGCACTTCACTATAAATATTTAACGATGTCCTTACGATAAGAATATTGCACATCTAATGGATTCATAATAACACCGGCCAATATTGTTCCCACAACAAACGGTACTAAATTGTCACTATTTCTTGCTATCACTGTAACATAATCACCACGGTTAACATCTAATGTGGGCAATTGACGGGCAAATTTGATAGCCTTTTGTCGTAATTCCTTCGATGACATTTCGTATCCGTTGTCATGATTGATCTAAAATTGAAAGAGAGGTTTTATTAAAATTTCAACAAAATTTAACAATTTTCCATATTCACTCAATTACTTGAATAACTTTATCCGGATATACGGCCAGTGCATCCAATAACAGTTTTCCCACAGACTGGGAAAGATCAAATTTTACATTCACCGGTCTGCCACTCCAGATTTTCGTATCATAATCGTAGGTTGTTTGATTTGGTTGCATTTTTTAAGTTAAATAATTTTTCAGTCAGCAAAAACTATAAGAGCTTCTTATTAATACTTCTCGCGGGACGAATAACCGGTTAATGCGTATTCAATGGTCGTATTTATATGCGAATAATAGGAATAATAATTGAACAAGTTATCACTATATAGATAACTACAACGTGAGTTTAACCCTTTCGTATCCAAATTAATGTTGGTTTAATATTTTCTTATTTTTTGCTCAAAATTCCCATGTGATTTTGTTAAACATTTATCTACCTTGTCTTGCAATTCACAAAGTCCGAAAAAATTAGTAACTCACATAATTTTGTAACCGAAAATCTCGTTTTATTAAAACCGTACCCCATCTATAACTAGCCAAAATTTTGGCTATAAATATACATTTTGTTCAAGATAGCAGTAATATACCGGAACATTTAAATTAAAGGAACTATCTCAGTACGCACGAAAAGGTTAAATAATGACAAAATGGTTTTTTTTTGTAACAGATAAGTCTTTATATATAGAAAAACAATTATTACTTTTATAATACAATTAAGGACACACCTCGATGCACTTGCACAGAATGATGTGTATTTCAATATTTTATCTGTAAACCTTACACCTAAGCAACATTTTTATAAGTTCTATTAAATGAGATTTCTAAAAAAATATGCCTCTGCTTGGGTTAAGAGTTAATGATACGCTGTAGGTCAGTATCAAGCGGTTAAGTTTAATCAAAATATAGAAATTTATATAAGTGAAACATTTAAAGCTACTTTTAGTATAGCGTCATCTTGTGAATCCTATAGTTCAAACATTGAATGTTCTCTACAAATATCAATGTTTGATTTATAATCCCCAAGATGTCACTACTGACATTTTCTCTTATTGTATCATGATAGATTTTTTCTTATCTCACCGTTAGATGGCGAAAATCTATCAAATATCAACAACAACTATAGATTTATTTAAAAAATTAAGACTTTTTTTTATTTAAATTTAATATGAAACTCAAACACATTTTCTGCAAAAATATCTTAAATTCCACCTACAATATGTATGGTCTATAAATGGTTCATAATATAATGAATAAAATTCTTTTCTAAATTCCATTGCAGAAACTTGTCATCGAGAAATGTTGGTTAGACATTGTGTATTATATAGTAGAGCATTCTATAGATTATATTATTATCAGTTCTGTAACTATATATTGGATGAAATCAGAAAATACTTCTTTACATGTAAAACTGGACAATAGGAAATTATCATCATTGCGGGTCCTTTACTCCAAATCGAGAGATCATAGGGATTCTTTCTATCTGATACCATCGTTTTCTTTGATATCAAAGGTTGAGTGTTGCCGGCAACTTACCCTAGTCCCATTTTTTGGTGATCCATGGGTGATTTTTTACATCCTATCTGTTGGTATCATATAAGCGGATCAATACTTTGTATTTGTATTTATTTATTTTCAAAAATGTAACCAACATTATAAATTTAAAAAATAAATTCCCGTGACTCAGACGAATAGCCGCCGCAAGCATACGATCATCAGAAAAATACGACTATAAACCATTGACCAGTTGAAACATAAAATGTGGAATTATGAGAGCTTTAACGAGTCTAAGACGGGTATTTGTAGGCAAAATATTGCTTATCTTCGTCAAACGATTATA
>JANSTW010094001.1:0-18429 GCA_027564275.1 Diadocidia ferruginosa | reverse complement strand
GGTAGTAAAGCGATTTAGAAAATAATATATATAGACAGCTGTGCAAAAAGTAACATTAAATGGCTTAAAATAGCCTAGTCTGCATACTCCCCAATGTTAAGAATCATTCATATGAAAAAAAATATTGCCCCCCCAACATTTGGCTGAATTGGCGCCACTGGTTGGTAATGCGCAACCTGCACGTGCAAGTTTTCCCAGCCAACATCCATATTTATTAGAGACGAACAACAGATGCGATAACGGGCAGACATCAAAGTGTAACCCAAACTTCAAACACATCTTGGCTCCTTCTCCCGGATTCGGCCTAGCCGCAGAGTAAATTTTTGTTCACCATTAAGCAGTGCTATAGAGTGACGGTGAAAAAGAGTAGCCCTATATAGAAATCGATAGAGATTGTTGCAAAATCATTGCAAATACCCTGTAAAGACTATTTTTTTTATTAAAAATTATTTATTGTCATCATGGAGAAAATGTATATTATAACTACAAATTGATAAATAACCTAAATATTACACATAATTTTCCATTTATTTATGACTTTTCAATTACTAAGTTAAACAAATTACTAACTATAGAATATACATTTTATGATGGTTGCAATTATTTCACTATCATTTTGTTCGATATGACTGTTTGTGGTAGCAAAGGGCATTCACAAATGTCAGCCATCGCATGCTTTTTCTTGACCTATCATGCCTACAGGTTGTACCATTATTCTTTACATCCCCACTAGACATTATTATCGTATGTATAAAAAAGCTACACAGCTTCACAAAAACTACAGTTTGTCCTATTAAAACGTTATAAGAACAGACGCTGTTTCAGACACTGTTGTATGGAAATTCAGCATCTGAACGCCGGCGGGGATTAACTTTGACTTGCTGCAAGGTTTGACTGCTCAGTTCTGTCCCATCAGATCCTCATTTGATATACCGAACATCTGGATAGAGTATTTTTAGAATTCGCCCTAATAGAGTTCGTTTTGAGTATTCAGACGACTAAAAAAAATTTACAAATAACACTGCTCAACAAAAAACCATTTTTCTTTGTCCTCAAATTAATTTTGTGATTGCTCGATTACACTATAGTTTACTTTGATTTAAATAAAAAACAAAGTCAAATTAATTAGTATTTTAATTTGTTTGCAGTCTCTACCGATATTCTATTTATTATAATATAATTAATTTTAAGTAAAAACTAATCAACATACCTCCCGATTTATATCTTAGATACAACAAAAAACGATTCATTTTTTATAATCAAAAGACTTAGACGACGAACTGTGATCTCGATAGTTTTTTGAGCTAGGTGTGCAATGGATTAGCCCTAGACCCTCATCAGATTGTATAGTGGCAAATTATTATTATAATTTTTCAAATCAATGTCGATTGTCGATGAATTCTCATTCTAAAATTACAAAATATTAATTTTTTACTGCAGCAAATTTATTTATTGCAAAATAAAAATGTGAAGGTTGTATGTTAGCGTCTTTGGTCTTATCACTATAGTATACATATATGCATCATATATGACGTAAAAATATTATCTATGCAAACTGAAAAAAAAGATTATAATAATATATTGGGATATAGGTAACACTCTCCGACATAATGCGTGTAATTGGATTGCATATACCATATAGTTATAGTATATAATATGCTGCTACAATTTTTAGTGGCTGATTCTTCCTCAGAATCTCAATTAGCATGAAAATGCCGTTTTGATATCACGTGTGTCACTTTTATATTGAATCTGCAGTTTCAAGCGGAATCCGAACCACCTGGCCCGTTCTATCGATCTTTATATACGGCCCGACAAATCAAATTCTAGAAGTAATTTTATCTCCTTGATTCCGAAAAAAACACTTCTGGAAATTTTTAATTTGTGCCGTTGGGAGACTCGAACCACCGACCTTCCACTTACAATATTCATTTGGTTGACCATGCCTCAACCAACTGAGCTATTGCATCGGTAAATTCTGATATTAAATAAAGAAATTATTATTCAAAAATTACTCAAGAGTGTTCATTAATCTTATAGATTTTCGAAACTGATACCGGCCGTAAGTAAAATCGAATACTTCAGAAATATCATTGAAAATTGATGACATGTTGGTTATGGGTTCGAATAAACTATAATTTGTACGATGATTTCTTAATCGAATGAAAACTTTGTTACGAAAATTCGTAGAAGGAACATAAAAATCAATGAGAGACAATATAAGTTCGGGGCATTGATGCGATCTGAGCATGAATTCTATAGAAAAAGAGATAAAAAATAGAAAACTTTTTTTAGGACGTTAAGTGCCTACAGTTTACCAAGTATCGGGCCTATCTTTTTAATATAAAACCATTCCAGATCATCAATATAGAACTTGTAATACAGTATTATCCGTAGTATTATCCGTAGAATTAGAAGGGATATACATTATATAAGCAGCATAAAAAAATATTTTGCCTGCATAATCCTATTCTAATAAAAACAAATATTTTTTATTTTTGGTAATATGTCGGACAGTGTACCTTTCGAGATATAAGAATAACTACCTATATAACAGTGGGTCCCTAGAAAAAGATTGTAACGTGCAAAAGTTGATTTTACAGAAAATAGATTTAAAGTTTTGGTTTTACAGAAGCAGCTATACATTTTTTTTATTTTTAAAAGTGCTATAAATTCGTCAGTTTGGCTAATATAAATTAGAGGACTATATTATAAATATGAAATTATCTCAAAAGTATGGTAAGTGCACTTACAATTTTTTCCAGGGACCCACTAATAAAGTATATATAATTTATAATTTTATTTCATTCATATTTTTATTGTATAAGAATGAGTTAAGAATTGATATTTCATATTCAATAGAAATGAATATTTAAATTTTTATATAAATGTTATCGGAAGTGCTATTGAATTTTAACATTTTATATTTATTTAAAGAACTGCAGAGTATTTACAGTTAAGACAGATTTATGTATCATCACTACTATTTCAATCAAGACGGAACTGCCCATTAAGTGTTCAAAGCAATGTCTTCAGTGATTATGGTAGGTACAAAAATATGAATTCTGCACAATGTTATCATTCTGGGAAATTCAAAATAGCGGAGTTATTTAAGATGGCGGCCAAAACGAAAATCATTTTTATCTCGTTCAAAAATCAACATATTTTGTTGAAGTTTTACCAGTAGATTGATTGAAAATTTTCTGATTTTTAAATTGTTTTGTAAAAATAAAAAAAAAACAATATGGCGGACTTATTCAAGATGGCGTCCTCTAAAACATTTTACCATGTAACTATTAGCCGTTTATTAACCGATTTGAATGAAACAAAGTTTATTATGTTAAGAAAAAAAAATTTACAAAAACAAATGTTGTCAAAGAATAATAATTTCAAAATGGCGGATTTATCAGCCTTAAACTTAGGTAAACAATTTAAATATTCTTTTTAATTTATTGGTAGTGCTTTATAAACTATTAATTACGTCTTTTTTCTTAGTTTAGGATCAGAAAACGAAAAAAAAATGTTTGTATTATATGGCGCTGAAAAATGGCCGCCAAATATAAAAAGAGTAATACCTTCGTTCAGAATCATCCGATTTTCATGCATTTTTTTGTGTTTTATTGTTTAATTAATTTAATTTTAAACAAAATTAACTTATAAAATAAAACAAAATGGCAGCTAAACATGGTCGATTAATGTTAAAATAAATAAAATTTAGTCCAAAATAATCCAATTTTCCTGGTTTATTTAGATCTTTTTGTATCAGATAATTGTCCTTATATTTGACAATTTAAGACGTCGAATATTTCTTAAGCTTCAGTTTAACCGTTTTTTTGAATTGACAATCACAGATTGTTATTTTTACAAGTACTTTTCTCTCTGTGTAAGCTCGTATCTACATTTTACAAAAAGAGAATGAGAGGAACAAAAACGATTAATTACTAATACTTCCAATTAATAAAATTAACTAATTTAAATATAATTTTAAATCATCTAATAATAAGTTATGAAATTCATTGAAAGTATTAGTAAAAAATCGATTTTGTTACTCTATTTCTCTTTTTGCAAAATGTAGATACGAGCTTATGCACCGACGCTGTCGATAGTATTTATTAGATAAGTATCGAGTAGTATCGAGTTTAAAATCTTTAAGTACCTTAAGTATCGATATACCGAAAAAGTTAAAGTATATATATTTAAATTTAGCTGTTGTAAGGTTTCGCCAGTTATTCGCTTAAGCGAGACACAGAATGCGCAGCGCGCGCTGCAGTACGTTTCAGCAAAATATCAAAATAAAGTCACAGAGAACAGAATAGGTGCGTTTACTGCATCTGCTGTCGCCTGTCGGTATACCGGCATCGCTATCGAATCGATTCCAATATGGCGGATGCATGCCGATAGCGGCATTGAATGAATGACGATAGAAGACAGTGATAGAAAATCAACGATTTAAATCGTTGACGGTGGTTGTAGTAAACGACCATCGGCATCAATTTTTTTTAATGCCGGTTGCACTAAACGACACGACAACAAAAAAAATTGATTAAAATAGTTTTTTTTTGTTGAGTAAACGCACACAATATATAATTATATTATTCTGTTCTCTGTGACTTTATTTTGATAAAGTTGAAATACATGAAATTATATGAAACCGATCAGAATGCCGCCGTACAATGCCGTAGTTCACTAAAAGTTGATCAACTTTCAGTGAACTACGCCGCAGTACAGCGGCTTTCTGTTCGGTTCTATATGATTTCATATATTTCAACTTTATTTTGACAGTTGGCGTTTTACTAAAACGTACAGCAGCGCAGTGTTATGTTTTTTTTTGTTGATAATTAAATTTGTAAAATCTGATTTAACACTGTTTACCCCAAATTTACCAAAAATCGTCGAAAACGGCAATTTCTAAACACGATTCTGCTCTCAATTCCAGTCTGATTGTTTTGATTTTTAAGATATGGTAAAGTTAGACTTTTCTTGAGGGCATAGAATTGGGCGATTTTTTAAATTTTGACCGCAAGTGGTAAAAATCAGCAGTTTTATTTATCTCTGCAACGAAATCGATGTTTTTTTCAAACACATTACTGCCTTAACTGATAAAAATATAACATTTTAGTATATTAAAAAAAAACTTTAATCTGGTTCCTAGAATTCGTATATTTGTGAATTTTTTATTTAAATAATTAATTTGTATTAATTTAATTTTTAACAAGGTAATTTTTTTGCTATTTTTAACATCCAAATTTTTGATGTTATGAGCAAACTAATAAAAAAAAGTAATATCTTTTATTAAATAGAATATGTTTTCTATCGGTAACCAATTAAATAAAATTTTAATTTAAACTGTTATTTAGTTTCCGGTAAAGTACGCATCCATTTTTTTAGGTTCAACAATCATAATAAAGTTTGATTAATTAATTTATAATATAATAAGTAATACGTACCTAAAGAAATTTTAAAACAAATTTCCAAAAATTATTACATAAATTTGTAACCTTCAAGAGCATTTTTTGACACTTAACACCGACATTAATGAATTTATATTCTGTTCGCTCAAATTCTGCCGGCGTAGTACTCCGTAGTAAATTTTACTAAAACGTACATTTTACTGCATTCTGTTCGTACCTTTAGTTTTCTTGCGCGAAAAAATAGATCTCGCGGCGTCGGCTCATATAGCTGTCAAAATTTATTTTGGCGCTCTTCTGTCCGAGATCGAATCGAATTTGTTTGCCGCAAGTTGCACAATTTTGCATTTTTTGTACTAGCGCGCGCTGTGTTAATTATTGTTACAAAAACCCAAATATATTTTGTTGTTTAATGTTTTTTTAATAAAATAAAATCTAAATAAATATTTTCGGCAATGTCTACCGACTCTAAAATGGATACAAACGAGAATTCGGTAAGTAAAAGTCTTTATTTCATGCTGCGATAGTCGAGCGGCCACAAATTTATACAAAAGAAAAAAATGTCTGACCTCATGGACGCCAACCAAAATTTAGAAAAGTTTATTTTTATTGTTGGAAATTGTTGAATAAATTTGACGAAATTGTTTGGACAAGATGAATGGGTGGAATTTCTAATAAAAAAATTATTTATTCTAGAATGATTCTACGTCGACGGCATCTTCGCTGAAGGAAGACGATTCTGGCCAGACAAAGCGGCTGGAGTTCTTGCTCAAACAAACGGAGATTTTTACCCATTTTATGAATAAATCACAACGGGCCGCATTGACCAGTGCCACGACCAAGGGCAAGAAATCCAAAAAAGGTTCATCCGATAAGAGTGCAACAGAGTAAGTGTTCAGGGCTAAAGAAGTAGCCGGGCGGAGGGTTTCCTTTTACTAATTTTTGATCCTTATTTGTTTAGTCGTCGACATCGTAAGACCGAGAAGGAAGAAGATGCTGAATTGCTGGCCGACGAAAATGTCGAGACGGAGCAATTGTTTCGATTTGAAGAAAGCCCGGAATACATAAAAGGCGGCACAATGCGTGACTATCAAGTTCGAGGTCTAAATTGGATGATTTCTTTGTATGAAAATGGCATCAATGGAATATTGGCCGATGAAATGGGCTTGGGCAAGACGTTACAAACGATTTCATTAATTGGTTATTTGAAACATTTCAGGTAAGAGGAGCTAGAATTTAGTTACGGCTCAAAATTTACAATATTTGCTTTCTCTGCCCGCAGAAATATCGATGGCCCACACATTGTCATTGTGCCGAAGTCGACGTTACAGAATTGGGTTAACGAATTTACCAAATGGTGTCCGTCCATGAAGGTGGTCAGCTTGCTTGGCTTGAAAGATGATCGTGCCGAACACATAAAGAATGTTATTCGACAAAACGATTGGCACGTCTGCGTGACCACGTATGAAATGTGTCTGCTAGAGACGGCCGTTCTGAAGAAGTACAGTTGGCAATATTTGATAATCGATGAAGCGCATCGTATCAAGAACGAAAAGTCAAAGTTGTCCGAAATTGTTCGAAAATTGAAGTGTAAACATCGGCTCCTGTTAACCGGCACACCGCTACAGAATAACTTGCACGAATTGTGGGCATTGTTAAATTTTCTATTGCCCGATGTGTTCAATAGTTCCGAAGATTTTGACAATTGGTTTGACACGAACAATTGCCTAGGCGATGACACACTCGTTCAGCGTTTACATGCCGTGCTAAAGCCCTTCCTGTTGCGTCGTTTGAAGTCTGATGTGGAGAAAAGTTTGTTGCCGAAAAAGGAACTGAAAATCTTCGTTGGCCTTTCGCGGATGCAACGTGAATGGTACACGAAAATCCTGATGAAAGAATTGGACGTGGTAAACGGGTTCAATAGTGGCGGCAAAATTCACTTGCACAACATTTTAATGCATCTGCGCAAGTGCACGAATCATCCGTATCTGTTTGATGGAGCGGAACCGGGACCGCCGTACACTACCGATCAACATTTGGTCACAAATTCGGGAAAAATGGTTATTTTGGATAAACTGCTGCCGAAGCTTCAGGCCCAAGGATCACGGGTGTTAGTTTTCTCACAAATGACAAGAATGCTGGACATTTTAGAGGATTATTGTGTTTGGAAAAAATACGAATATTGTCGTTTGGACGGTGACACTCCGCATTCGGAGCGTGATCGACAAATTCAAGCGTACAATGCACCCGACAGTACGTTGTTTCTGTTTATGTTGTCGACGCGTGCCGGTGGCTTGGGTATTAATTTAGCCACAGCCGACATCGTCATCATCTTTGACTCAGATTGGAATCCACAAATGGACTTGCAAGCTATGGATCGAGCCCATCGAATCGGTCAGAAGAAACAGGTACAAGTGTTTCGGTTAATTGCTCAGGATACGGCAGACGAAAAAATTATCGAACGAGCCGAGATTAAGTTGCGTCTGGACAAAATGGTCATTCAGCAGGGGCGGCTGTCGGACAGTGCCAAAGAGTCAAGCAAATTGAACAAAGATGAAATGTTGAACATTATACGATTTGGTGCAAATCAAATTTTGGCCACAAAAGATGCTGATGCCATTCTGGACGAAGACATTGACAAAATTCTGCAGTTGGGCGAAGAAAAAACGGAAGAATTGAAAAAGAAATTGGATCAGTTGGGCGAAAGCTCTCTGCGTAACTTCACCCTGGACACACCCGTTTCGCTGTATCAATTTGAGGGTGAAGATTACCGAGATAAACGTAAGATAAACATTGCCGACAATTGGATTGAGCCACCGAAGCGTGAACGAAAGCAAGCCAACTATACGGTCGACGCTATGTACAAAGATTCCATAAAATCAGAGCCGAAAGTTCCGAAAGCCCCAAAACCACCGAAGCAGCCGGTCATACCGGACTATCAATTTTTCCCGAAACGTTTGTTCGAACTATTGGATCAGGAAATCTACTATTTCCGTAAGACCCTAAACTATAAGGTGCCACAAAAACCTCTGCTCGGTAAAGATGCGGAACGTGTACAATTCGAAGAGCAACAATTGATCGAAAATGCGACTCCCCTAACCGAAGAGGATTTGGCCGAAAAGGAAATTCTATTAACTAAAGGTGGGTAAAGAGTTGCTTTGAACAAAAAAATCCCGAGCATTTCTCATTCTCAATTTGGAGAGGGCTGTTGTAACCAAACTTCCTATATTTTGATATTTTTCCCATACTTAACCTTAAGGGAAAACAATTTGAAAAATTCGGGTCTCAAAAAATTAAATTTTTAAACGATTTACAGAATTTTTAAAATACTTTCATTAATTTCGAATAACTTTAAAGACATCCAATCGAGGGGAAACCACTTAGGAAATCATGAGACAAATTATTTCGGAAATCATCTCGGAAATCACGGAAATCATTTCAGAAATCAGAAATCATGGGACACAATTTTTTCTTGTGATTTCCCCCTCGCATCCAATACTTTTAAATCTCAAGACTTGAAATTCTAACTGGACTTCACACTTTCACAGTCTTTTAAAACTTTGGAAAAACTAGCAACACTTCAAAAAACAAATCTGCCCAGTTATTTAAGATATCCGAGAAACCTAAGACTTCCAATAGACTTAAGAAAACCTAGATTTCCCAAAAAAAAACGTCCAAGTGTTCCAACAAATTTCCGAAAAAAACTTCCAAGACTTCAATACTTCAGGACTTCCATTAATTTAAAGACTTCTAAAAGAATTCCAAGCCTGAAGGTAATCAAAATAAAAAAATATATATAAAATATTTGTCCCACTGACTTCCATATTGAAATGACTTCCATGACTTCTATATGACTTCCATGTGACTTCCATGACTTCCATGTGACTTCCATGACTTCCATGTGACTTCCACATGACTTCTATGATGTCGTAAAACTTATAAAACTTCTATGACTTCTAAAAAATTTCCAAAATTTCCAAGACTTAGAATAATCTAATTCCAAAAAATCTTCCAAGACTACTAAACCTTCTAAGACTTAAAAGACTTCCATCGTCCATGATTTTTAAGACTTCCAAGATTTTATATATCTGATGACAGAGATGAGATATATAAAATCTTGGCAGTCTTAAAAATTATGGAAGATGGAAGTTTTTTAAGTCCTACAAGTTTTGGAAGTCTTTGAAGTTTTTTGGAATTAGATTATCTTAAGTCTTGGAAGTTTTGGACAATTTTTTTAAGTCATGGAAGTTTTGTCGTATCTAAAAATCATCCAGGACCGTAAAAAACAAAAACTTTCGAAAGACTTTCATGCATTTTAAGATTGCTACTTTCAAAAAACTTAAAATTTCTCTAACATCCAATACTTCTAAAACTTCCAAGATTTTTAAGGCTTCCAAAAAAACTTCCAAGATTTTTAAGACTTTCAATAGACTTCCAAGACTTTGTGGGCTACCCCCTCGATTCCAAAAGTTATTTCAGTCAGTTCCACAGTCAATCAGTCCCACAGTCAGTCAGCCAACTCGTTCCTCTTCCCTCCACAATAATTAAGAACAATATAATCTACAAGATTCTATTTTTCAAGGTTTCTCAAACTGGACAAAACGAGATTTTAGTCAATTTATTAAACTGAACGAACGCTATGGTCGCGATGACATCACGAACATATCGAAATATGTCGAGGGCAAGACTCCCGACGAGGTTATCGACTATAGCGTTGTATTCTGGCAACGATGCAAAGAGCTACAGGATTACGAGCGTATTATTGCACAAATCTTGCGAGGCGAAGCAAAGCTACAGCGGAAGGCATTGATTAAACGGGTTTTAGATGCAAAAGTAAGTTGGTTGCTGGTAGAGTAAAATTGTTTTGGGTTTTTATGGTTGTTTCTTCTTTCTCTAGATGACCACATATCGGGCACCATTCCACGAACTGCGGTTAACCTATGGCAACAATAAGGGTAAACATTATACCGAAGATGAGGATCGATTTTTATTGTGTACAATGCATACGCTTGGATTTGACAAGGACAATGTTTACGATGAACTAAGGAATTGTGTTCGGTGGGTTTTTGTTTATTTTTAAAATAGAATTTGTCTAATCCATATAAATGCTCTCTAGATCCGCCCCACAATTTCGTTTTAATTGGTTCCTGAAGGCTCGCACATCACTCGAACTGCAAAGACGTTGTAACACATTGATTACGCTGGTGGAACGTGAATACCAGGAATTGGAGGAAAAGGAACGTTTGGATAAGAAGAAGAAAACGACAAAACCAGCTTCTTCAGGCATTCTAACAAATGCAACGCAGCAAAAGGCACCGCAAAAGCGTAAACTGGATACAGTAACGGCATCGCCAACCACATCAACCACAGCACCGGTCGCTGCTGCGATTGACACCAATGGAATCGCAAAGAAAAGGAAGAAATAGAATTTTCAATAGAAAAAACTTATTTCTCTTAAATTTAAATTATTTATAAAATCAGAATGAATGAATTGTGCGGCAGCAATGAGAGAGTTAAATGAATGGATTGTGCGCATGTTTTTTACTAGCATAACAATAATATAATTTGTAACACTTTTTAGTTTTTAAGTATTTTTTTTATATAAATTCAAAATTATTACATAATTTTCGGATAAACTAAAATGTCAGCAAATTGAAAACTCAAAATTTTACTAAATTATTCCAAAAAAAAACATTCTATTCCAAAACAACGATTGACAACATTTTCCAGTATTATTAGTGGAGAAATTGATAAAAAACATCTGTAAAAATTCAAAATGGCGACATTAATCAAGATGGTGACGTATCATTCAAGATGGCCACACTAATCAAGATGGTGTCGTCATTCAAAATAGCGACATTAATCAAGATAATTACGTCATTTAAGATGAAATAAAAATGTTAAAACTTTTCGCATTTTTTAATAAAAAAAATATTTTTTGTAAAATACTGGAAAATTCGGATCGCATCAGTGGAAAAATTCGGTTTTCTGTGCGACCAATCAAATGCGTTTCATAAAAAAATTTGTTGTAAAACATTTATTTAAAAGATTTTCTTTCTGGAATTGGAAAATTTTTATTAAATGAGCTACATTATTGATTTATTATCTTAAGCTACGGCTTCCATGAAGACGTATACGTCTTTTAGGTTGAATTTCATTCATAAAATTGAACCTATACGTATACGTCCAACGCATACGTTATATGTTTTATTTAAATCAATTTTTTCCCGATGATAATTAAAAATAATTATAATTGTAAAGTACTAAATTTCACAGTCACAAAAAAAAGTTAGGTTATAAGTCGTCCTATTTATTTTATAGTATGAATATCGCATGCGATTTTTCTTTGACATTTCAAAATATTTATCGCGCGCGATTTTGCACATAAACTAATATATTTGAATTATTTGAATGAACCCTAAAATTGTAATAATCAAAATAGATTCTTAAATTAATTATACGATTATATTTTACGAATAATAAAATTATTATCAGACGAATAAAACATTAGAAATATGTAAAAATACAAAATAAATCGCGTGCGATTTTTTATAGTATGAAGTCGTTCTGTGCGGACACCATAATCGAATGCATAATAATTTGTTTTCTTCAATATTCAGACACATTGGATGAAATTTGGGAAATTATCTTAATTGTTTGATGGAATTGATTTTAAAGGGAAAATTGAAATATTTGATAAATTTTTGAAAACAAATTGCTAACTCCAATTGAATACATTTTGAAAAAGAAAATAGAATCCAAGAAATTCGAATTAAAATTTTCTAAAATAAATTTAAAAATAAATAAAAATTGAATGTAATAAAAATAATGTTGAAATTAAAATCTTTTTTTTTTGACAAATAACTATGTAGAATTCCTCCCAAATTTTGAAGGATGGTTGGAGCAAAGTCTATTCTATTCAAAGTCACTGCAAATCGCAAAATTTTTCTCCAAATTGTCGGCCATCTTCTCAGACAGAATTTTGCCTATACAATGAAATCAAGGTCATTCAAATTAGGAAAATAAAATCGTATTTCTAATTTTCAAAGGCTACTACTGGTTATTATTTTATACTGTGGGTTGGTTACAGTGGTAAGTCTAGCAACCACTAGACTTCAATTAGCAAAAAAAATTGCCTTTTTGATACCACAAACAAACTAAAAACCCCGAATGATAAACAAGACAGACCCATCATATCCACTTAGTTGAATTCAGAAAACCAAGGAGATTCTTGGTCTCCGTGAAAACTAGCTTAGCCAAGTTAGTAAGTATATGGTTCTCCAGGAAACGATGTCTCAACCTGCTGAGAGCAGGACACTCACAAAGGAAATGCTGTGCCGTCTCTGGTTCGTTCACCTCACAACAACTGCGGCAGCTCACATTGTGTGGGATCCCCAACCTAGCCAAAAGCCCAATGGCCAGAGAGAACCGCAACCAATCTAGTGATGTCCAAACGAGTCAGACCCATAAGTGCATCTGTTCTATTTTGGTTGTAGGTCTGCCTGGCCCTACAACAAGAGATAGTTCTGGTCCATCTCAAGTCAGCTAATTGCAAGAAATGAACTTTTAGGCGACTCTTAACTAAATTTAACGTGGGAAGAACTTCCCAAGCAAAATTACTGTCCAAAGCTGAACCCAGCCTTGCCAGTTGATCTGCACGCTCATTACCAGCGATACAACTATGACCGAAAATTCAAACAAGAGTAACAATGCATTACCCATTTTGAGCTGATAATCGACGAACCAAGAGCTAAAATTGTCGCTTGACTGTCTACTCTACGACTATCGCCAATTTTTGAATAAGAGCATTGCTTGCCCTTACCATTAACCTACAAGCCAGCAAGATCGCAAGCACTTCTGCCTGAAAGACACTCGCCAAGTTTGAGAGTCTAATTGATTCCGATATGTTGAGCCTTTCACAGAAAATACCTGAACCAACTCCACCATCCAACTTCGAACCGTCGCGTCAGTGAAAATCAAAGTGTCGAAACCGAATAGTGGATTTTCCTCTGACCACTGCTCCCTAGTGTGAAACTTAGAGTGAAAGATTTTGTTTATTACTAATTTAGGATGTTATATGTAGTCTGTCTGAGTACTAGTTATGTTTCCAACTAGTGAAAATAAGCTGTTGTAACCATAGGGGCTATCGTACCCAGATTCTCTAATTCTGACCACACTGCAACTAGCCATGTATTTGATATGAATGTATGGTGGTAGCATGTTTGTAAAGGCATTCAAGTTGGCATTGTCTTTAGCGCTACTGTAACCCGCAACAATGAACTACGTTGAATTCAATCAAAACTCTTACGGTTATAGCCGCTATACATCAAACAAGGGACCCATACGTAAGAATCGGCCTTACAATAGCCGTAAAAATCTAATGGATCATACTTGGGCAAAAGCCCCAAGTTTTACCAAACGTCTTTTTGTATGAATAGAGAGAGACGTTTCCAATCTTAGCCCGGTCTATAACGTTCGACTTTCAGTTAAGTTTAGAGTCTAGAATTAGACCCAGATACTTAGCTTTGGAAAGTTAGCGTGAAACCTCCTAGTTTAGGAGGAATCCACGCTGAAATTTTGGTTAAAAATTTAAATAACAAAATTGAAATTTCATCATATAAAAATGTATAACTTAGTTGATGATAATTTTGACAAAAAATAGATAAAATATTGACAATATTTTATAATATAAAAAAAAACCTGGAGTTTAATGTTTTAAAGAATTTTATGCAGATATAAAGGACTGTTCGCTGCCAATTTTTTATTACCATTTGGATTTTCTTTAATTTAAACAGACTTCGAGCAAATTTATAACTTGTTTACTTTTGTTGACACAAATTTTGAACACGTTGCCAATCTATTAAGCACATTTGCCACACCTTAACTAAAAAACAAGAAGTATTTCATCATAGAAGTAACTTAAATGTGCTATAGAGTATTTCTCGCATTTTGAAAAATCGGAGTTAAAGTTTGACTATGCTTGAGTTCGATTTTTTAATTTATTTTCTTTCTTGAATGATGTATAGATCAAAGAAGAAGCTGAAGGTCAATATGATTTGTGATTGCACTGCT
Source organism: Diadocidia ferruginosa (assembly GCA_027564275.1). Classification (NCBI taxonomy): domain Eukaryota; kingdom Metazoa; phylum Arthropoda; class Insecta; order Diptera; family Diadocidiidae; genus Diadocidia; species Diadocidia ferruginosa. Next base: position 3,949 of record JANSTW010094001.1, on the reverse strand, counting down.
TTACAAGAAAATTATTTTGATAAAATTATTAAAAAAAATTGACAAATTTGGTTTAAATTAAAGATTTAAATATTTGTAAATGAAAATATCGCTGAAGATTTCGATTAAATTTACATCTTCTTAAGGATACAATGATTTGCCTTAAGATTATTCACTTATTCAGCTTGAATTTTAGCATAATGTAAGAGTTTGTATGCAAAGTTATGATATTACATTAAATTTTCTACTTAAACAACTATGCCAGCTGATATTGACCAATCTCCAGCATATCGTAAAAGCAAATGATTATTCTAAGTACACTACCCTGCGGTACACCAGCTATTATACTCTCTTTAATTTTTAAAAGAACAAATGTCAGCTTTCTATACACAATTTCAGTAATTTGTAATATGGACTTAGGAGCAACTTTTGCATTTTAATAATAAATTATCAGTGTAATGTGTCACACTTTATTCTGGGAGTTGGTGACTTGTCCCGAGAAGCTATATAGGCTAAACAATTTTTCGATTTTAAAATTCAGTGGCTTAGCCGCACATAATTACTTACAGAAATATAGATTTAATCAAGTGTATATTTTATTTTGAAATAGTATGATAATACTTCCTAAACAGATGGATTATTTTATAGGTCCACATAATTTTGTTCCATGATATTTTATCTTAATAACTTGCACAATTTATAACCTTGTTATGATTAGAAACGTATTATAAAAATGTTTCTCGCTATTATAACACTTGAATCAAATAAAGCGACATATGTCACATTGCCTTGTAGCCACAGCAAAATGTGTACTGTACCATGTACTATTGTACATTTGTACTATATATATATGTTCTAATACTTAAAAAAGCAGAAACAAAAAAAATAATTATTTACAATTTTCTCACTACGAACAAATGATTATGATATACGAAAAAAAAGTAAAAGCAAAAGAAAATCTTGACATTTTTTTCATTTTTCTTTCTCATAAACCGTAGATAACCGTATTGTTCTATATATATGCATATAAGCGAACACAACAACAAATTCAATTTATATATGACATGATTTTCCTACAATTTTCGATGTAATATATAACAAATTTCAACCCTCTAACATTTTACCTATATAACTATATATTCAACCCCATCAAATGTATAGGAAGTATATGTAACCCCCTTTTCTACAATTTTTTTCTCTACGATTTTTATGTTATATACGAACAAGGACTTTTTTTTATAAACTTTATAAAAAAGTTTTTCAACATTTTTTTTTGTACCATCCGTCTAACATATAACCCAGCCACCGTATCACAATATATAAGAAATATCCCTAACTTTATAAAAGTCTCGTGTATATTGCAAAAAAAACAACATTAGTCTTCACACACCAGCCTCATCTAATATTATATAAAATATGTGTACACACAAATTGTTTGTATCCTTTTCTGTCAATGCCGAGGAGAGTCTGCCACTGACTGAGCTATACAATAATATGCCGCCACCGCCATACACATACAAAAACCCATAAAAAATAATAAAAAAAATACACAACACTAAAGTCTCTTTAAAATCCGTCCTCTTCTATCATGTTATATATTCGTTATATAGCGCGTTATATATTATTATATATTTTTATATTATATAAATAATATACAACGAAAAATCTCGAAAAAAAATCTGGGACTTTATTACACATTTGTATACTAGTTCAAATTTTGCCTTCAATTTGAATGCAGTCCTTCTTTAAATTATTATTTTTATTATTGTTGTACAATGCGATAGACCAGACTTAACATATATAATATAAAATTTGGCGAGTGTGTGCGATCAACTCTATTATTTAAATGGATGTTGAGTTTTCCGCAAGGTTTTTCTTTTTTCCTTCATCGTATGTTATAGAGAAGGTACGCACGGTAATGTTAAAAAGAAAGTGATTTTCGTCTGTATTTTTGTTGTGCTTTTTTTCTCTTTGTATAATTTTGAAAGTTAAAGCAAAACTTTTATTTCGCGAAAAATTGCTAAACTTTCGTGTTAATGAATGAAGTGAATGAATTAATTCTGGCGGAAACAAGTTATGTTATAAACCGGTCATAATGTGGATTACTGTAAGGATGCTTCTATATGTCGCAGATGGAATAATATTAAACGATTGTGGGTGTTAAGTGACAATGTTTATTAGAATTTTTTGAGAACAGTCGGATTTCAAAATTAGGAATTAATTTCGAACGGAGTAAATACGACAGGTGTGGATAATTTTAAGTATTTAAAGTGTTTTTCATAATTTATCATTTTTAAACGACATCCAAGATATAAATCTTATATATTTTAATTTAAAACTTCAATTTGGATCAATATTGGATAATAAACTGTGGTAACAGAAACATATTGATATATGAAACTTTAATTTATAATTAAGGAATATTGTACATACCGTCGGAAGAAGCATTTTAACATTATTTAACTGAGAATAATGTTTGTATAGGCAGGGACAAGCGATGATTACTATTTCGTTTTAACAGTATAACATGTAGATTCTGAAGAGTCTGTAAATGTTGCAGTGTATCTTTTTAAACATAAATATTGTATATTAGTTTTTGATTCAGCAGGCTCTCGACCAATTGGTCATAAAAATCGACCGCAAAACAAATGTATTAATAATAATATCACAGATATTTTAAACTAAGTACTCATCTGTAGTTATTAGTTAATCTTTTTTTTACATGTTTCCAGGTGTACATAAATTCAATTGTTTTTGTAATTTCGGTCTAAATATTACACTACCTTGCGGTACACCAGCACCTTTAATCTGTTTTAATGTAATAAGTCACTATAGTGCACATTTATTATTATTTCGACCTTTTATAACCACAATTAAGTATAATTCCTTTGAAAATCAAAGTGATTTAATTTAAATTAGTGAGACTTCTTAATATTTTAAAGCAATTGTATATGCGGCATTTCATAAAATCATTGTTATTTATTTTGGTGTCCTGCAATAGCGCCGAGTGTAATATAGTGCGGAGATTTAAACTAAATTAGTGCTGAGACAATTTTGTATATGGGACTTGACACTATAATTCAATTCAAACTGAAATTGTGCCAAATCAGATTTTCAATTGCAAATTAGGAATTCTCGGCTCATAACTCAGAAAAATATTTTTTTTAACTTTTTTTATTGGCGCTGTTTCTTCTACATTATCTCATTTTGGGATAATCTGTGTTAAATAATTAAAAAAAAAATCAATTTAAATCATGGGCCTATTATACTCGGCGGTATTTCTTGAGTAGCCTTTATTTTCTGTAAAACTAAAGAGATTTAATATAACATGTGAATGATTTCTTATTGGACATTAAAATGATTCCGATTAAATTATGTGATATTTATTCGGATTTAATTAATGCGTTTATTCTACTATTTTATGCAGTATCGGATCCAAGTGAATTTCAATTTTTTAGTACATTTTCTACTGGTATAAAGCAGTCGGATATCATATTCACCACGATTAAGACAAACATCATTTATACTATAAGAAAAGTGAAAAGGATTTTTATTTCTGTGGAACGACATTACTTTGCATTTAGATATATTTAAATCAGGGATGTGGAGTCGTGACGAAAAAGTTGTAACTCCTACTCCGGCTCTATTTTCAAAAGACGACTCCGACTCCGACTCCAACTACGACTCTGATTCTGACTATATTATAATTAGAATACGGTAAAATTTCAAACTATATGAATAGAAACAGACAATACAGATCAAATTCGATTGGCTAATACAAACTTTTATATAAAATATGCATAAATAAATAAAAATATCTGTGCAATGTGAATTAAGGGGCCTTTCCATTGGGGAATCAAAAATATTGTGCGGAAAAATAAAGCGAGAAGTATCTTTCATACGAGAAAAATATTAAAGTGCAATAGGGACAAATTCGCACGATAAAAAAATATCGGTGATGATAATGTAG
>JANSTW010093890.1:0-18438 GCA_027564275.1 Diadocidia ferruginosa | reverse complement strand
CAACTGATAGGGTTCCTCATATAGTGTAAAAACCCGCCCCACTGATCACCAAAAAATATGGCTAGTGCGAGTTGCTGCAAAAACTCCACCTTTGATATAGTCAGAGATATTATATAGTCGTCAATGAAAACCATGGTATCCGATAGAAAAAAAGGGTAAATATTACGATGATGAAGATGATGATGATGAAAGCTTTTGTGAATAGTTGATGCTCAGACATATCAATTTTTTATACAATAAAATATTATCATTATAGCGGCATATGACTATATATATGCGTGAGAATTGACCAGACCCTGTGTATTATATCATAGATTGCAAAGTTGATCTTTATATTATTTTTAAATTTATTTATTATACAAACAAAAAACAATCTCGCATATACTTATATATAGAATAAAAGGATATTCGCGCAGGAAAAGGAATATAGAAACCTATGAAGATATATAGAATATATTGAAAAACTTTTATTATAAAAGAAAAATTATAAAATGAACAACAAAAAAGGAGCGACGTGTCAGACGAAAAGTTTTAATAAACAATTATTTGATCTGCGAGTAGTACTACTATATATATGGAGTATGGAAAGGACAAATAATAATACATAAAGGATTTGTCGTTTGTATATATGCAGTAAGAAATAAATTGCATTAAAATAATGAAAAAGTCAAAAAACGTTTTTGTATAATTGTAGTGTATTTCCTCGATGATTTAAATACTGGACGAAACGTCAAATAATTAATAAAAATTGAAAGTTTTTATTGAAAATATTTTGTTTTTTATAATCTATAAGACCGCTCTGGCTCGAGAAAATATCTGGAAAATTTCTATTATGCCGGTCGAGAAAATACAATACTATTATAATAATGAAATAAGTTTGTGTTCCCAATACCATTTATTAAATCATCTATAGATTTTAATAGAGTGTTGACAATACTGTGACCCGATCGAAATCACGACAGAAATTTGTTTAGAAGTTAGCTTTGTGAAAGATGATAATAGAAAAATTTAGTTTTTAATGAACTTTAAGACCCTCTGTTTTTATTGACTTTTTTTTAAATACGCGAACGTATAGGCTCAGATAAAAAATGTTTGGATACTGGTTTTTGTTTAGTTAATCCTTTATTGGAGCAAAAAAAAATCTGAGAAAAGAATGAAATTATAAATTTAATAAATTTTTTTCTACAAGAGCAAAAGCACTTGATGGTTATAAATTCTGCGAAATAGTATCTAGTAATTTTTCTATATGTGGCTGTATAGAAAAAAAATTATAAAAGCTTTGAGTTACCGTTCGCATAAGTTGCAATGGTAAAACTATACCGTAATAAATCCAGTAAATCTATATAAAGATAATATTACTTTTCTACCTTTATATAACTATATAAACTATATATGCGATCGTATTATATAATTCAATTCAATTTAAATGGCAGATTTTTCTCCTATAACCAGCACATTTTCCCAGAACGACTCAAATGTAATACATTTTTCTTGAATATTATTAATCATAAAAATAACAATTATATATGCGATTGGATTGTGCAAATATATTTATAAATATTTTTCTTAACATTAAGTAAATTGTACATAAATATGTTTTTTTTTGCTTCGCATTTGCAAAATAAATCCTCAACATATTTATGTATATGATGAAGATGAAGAAAAAAATGGAAAAAATATTATTCTATACATCTTCTTTTTAAGAAGCAGCAGCTTCAATCTGGCGCATTATTTCCTGTGTAAATGCGGGAATGAAAAATGCCAAGGCAATATTCGCTTTTAATTTATGAAATTCTTAAACGTATTATACACATAAGAAAGTTAGAATCCGCATCTTGTCCTGTACTGCATAGGGAGGGGAGTGTAGGGGCCATTTTTTCATGTGTGATACAACCAGAAAGTTGCACAGGTTAGTTCTAATTTGGTATAAGCATCGATTTCCAGTCAATGGAATTATTTCTTAATCAAATCGGTGTATTAAATCTCATCAAAGACAAATTGATAATTGGGGTCTCATGTATAATAACTAGCGATAAAATAGGACGAGATGTGACAATAAATTTTGTTCAAATATAAAAATAAGACCGCATGTTGCTGAGGCTTATTTTCGTGGTGAATAAGTTTTTCCATATACGTTTTTCCGTATATAAAATAAAAATTCACCTCAAATTGTTTTTGCTTTCTTAACAATCTGTTGAGGGATTATTTTTCCGTATTTTTTCACCGAAATGTGTGATGCAAAATCTCTTTCTTCTTCGCTGGTAATAACCCAGTTCAGAAAATTCTCCGATCAGACTCGTAACTAAAGACCTTCGATACACAAAACCGCAACTAAAGCCCTGCTGCGCCATGTTATCCAGTCGCAGGATGTAGAGCAAACTTTATTTCCACCATAACGTTAACCAACAAGTTTTTTTTTACATTTTAGTAACTTTTATAAAATATACAAATAAATGGTTTTAAGAAGAAAAAAATTCTATTTCATTTTATTCCGCATTTCTTTATATCTAGATGATTTTTTTAGTGTAATCAAAACTTTAAACTCTGCTCTATATATTGTATTGTACCACACCACCATATAGAATTGTACCAGAGATCCACCAGATCTATATATAGATATAGCAAAAGCAGACTATATTATATAATCCATAATATATATTATGGATTATGGCTGGCTGGGCTTTATAATTTTATTGTGTTCTCTGGGTATATACATGTTACGAGAAAGAAAAATTTGTACAAAATAATAGAATTTTTTGTTACAGAAAAAAAATCTGTTCTGGCGGATAGACGACACACATAAAACATTCCATTCTATATAGCTTTAGTTGTATATACGGGTGCGGGAGAATTCTTTTTTAAATCTTTGAGTAATCACAACAATATTTTTTTAAATTGTATATTTTATAATGGATTTATATGTTAAGCTCTAAGCTAATGATGCTTAGAGAATAAAAAAATAAGAAGAGGAAAAATGTTTCTTTTTTTTGGACAAAAATGAATTAATAATGATAAAGTAATAATTTGTTTGACAATGTCATTAATAGATAGCGTATATTTATGTATGTTCGAATTTAATTTATAGCTTTTTATAAAATTCATTGACAATTTATTCAAATTTATTTTTTTATTCAACTTCATTATATAAATATAAATTAAATTTAATAGATGATAATGGATATTACTTTCAGTGGCGAAATATTTATTTTGAAAATAGTGTCTACAAAACAAAATTATTTTCAATAACAACTAAGTACCTTTTCTCACTTCGACCACAAAAAAACCATGACGCAATCTCAGCACGTAACTCATTTCGGTACGTCTGCGACCAATCATCAGTATGGCTTAGATTAAGCTCAATATAGAGGAGTTATATTTTTTTATTAATAATCCGCTTGTGCATATTTAGAAATTCTCGGAAAATCTATTATTTTTCAAAATGAAACAATATAATTGTTTAGTTTATGGTGACAGGTAATAACATCCAAAGACATAACGCCCGCAACAGCTTTACTCAGCTTAAACCGCTAAACAACGTTAAAATTTTCCTTCCTAAAGTTTTAAACAAAGCGATGGGTTTATATTTTGGCTGCTATGTTGTTTTTAGAAATATAAACAAGCTTGTTAAAGCGGTTAAGCGATGTCTTTGGGTGTTATGTCATGTCTCCATAATATTTTATACTGAAGAAGTAAAACTTAATTGAATTTCCAAATATAAAAGCAATACAATTAATTAAAAGAAAATACGAAAGTGTTAAACTTTTTATAGAATTAAACAAATAACAACAAAACTAGAGATAATGTAATTGCGTTAAGTGCATTTTTTGGGTTGTTGTGTATTTAATGAAGAGTGAGATCTGGACCAGATTGAATACATAATATATTTTAATTTTATAAGTGTAAATAGTAAATCTCCTTCGCAAATCAATTGGTATTTTATAGTTCATGCATAATTTTTATATTATTTTTATAAAATTAAAAGCAACACTATAGAAATGTACTGATTTTTAGTGATAAAAATGAGTGCGCACAATTAATATTATATTGCCTGTCAAAGTACCAATTAAAAATTATTATAAATAAAAGCCCACAAAGCTCTGGTTTAATTTACCGTACAAAAAATTTTAATTTAATATTTAAATGCAAATAAATCAAAGGATTTTTTTAAATATTCCAAAATAATTAATTATACATTTTTTTCGTTTAACTTTTCAAACTAAAAAATCCATATAATATTATGGAGTTTACTTTACATACAAAAAAGTGCAAACCAATGATGTCCTGATTCAGAAAACTAACAAAAAACTGTCCGTTCGTCCGCCTGTCTGTTCTTGAAATATTAGACAGAAGCGGAGGCAAGGTTTCAAAAATAATTGTTTTTTTTAGTAATTTTTTGGTTCCTGACCAAGTTCTCCCATAAGAATATAAGATTATTATTAGAAGTCAAATACATTTTGATAAGGCTGAACAAGCCATATAAGGCAGTTCTATACCAATTCATCTATATATTGTTTAGTCGCATTCAGACCTCCAGCTTAAAGAAATCACAAATTGTTATATGTTCTATAACATCAATTATTACATATATTAGTCTGACCCATTGGTACTATGGAGATTTTAAAAGTTGTTCCGATTTTTGGAACCACCTCCTATTTTTTTTTTCTTTAGATGCAAAAATCAAAATGTCAAATTTCGAGATAGATCAAAGAACGTTTGGGATCGCCTCAAAGTCCTCCAAAATTGAAAGAAAGTGAATTTTTATAATTTTTTGTATTTAGATCAATCCTAATGCTACACATTGAGCCGGTCCTAAACGTTCTTTGATCGATCTCAAAATTTTACATTTTGGTTTTTACATCAAAAAGAAAAAAATTGTAGGGTATGGCTCCGAAAATCGGAGCAACTTTTAAAATAAGGGCCAGTCTAATATTTATGCTATAAACATACATAAATGAAAAGCTTTAATTATTATAACCGAAAAGATTAAACACATTTTTATCCATTACTAAATCTACTATATATAAATTATTTTATAAATGAATGAATGAAATGAATGGAATTGGTGGCTTCGGTATGGGTACTGGGTAACTACATATATAGGTTTTTTGTTGAGGTCTATGAATTCGGAAAATTTATTACATTCACGCAAATACGTATTCTGCATATATCACGGTGCTTAGCCTGAAATATATATTGCAATGTACAATGTACATACAGGGTGTACATTGTACAATTTATATGCAACTATAATAAAATATATATTATATTAAAGGAAAGACAATAGAAATAAGCTTTTTTAAATGATTTTCTTCAATTTTGTTATCTCATTACAACAATTTTTATGCAAAACGTATAAGTAATAAAAAAAAATCAATTAGAACGAATTGTTGGTGTTTTTTTTTTTGTTAATTTTAAATCATCCTGTGCTAGATATTTAACCATCCTAAACAACAAAACCGTTAAAAAATATACAAAAATAATATATAGATGTATATGGACTATAGATATTTAAAAGCTTCCCCTATATATTGTTAATAAATACCAACAAAAACAGTTCAAACAAATTTATCAACATTGGCTTTTCACATATAAATTATAATATACTAGGTCAAACCAACTCTCAACGCTGTTATTATACTAAGACACTATAACTGCATGTATTGTGATTCAGATTTGAACTAACTCCCCAATTAGGATTAGCTATATGGACAAGTTTTAGAATAGCCATCTTTAAGCACAATTTATGTAATTTTCAGTAAATTTTGTTTTGTATGGTTCGAAAAATTTATAAATCTGAAAGGTGGCGTCTCGTAAAATTTTCATGATTCAAATAAAAAAAGATGTAACTTTTATATACAAAATTATTTCACCTATCAATCGTTCATTCTGTGCAAATACTGCACAGGATGGATCTCCAATACATACAATATCTATATACATTGCAAAAAGAAAAACCGTTCATTTAAAACATATTTTTTATTTTTTTTGCGAAATGATAAGCTTTTCGTAATCTTTGGTGTTAAACTGTGTACTGTTCAAATAACAATAATTGCACCATATATATATAATTCATTGAAATGATTTATAATTTATGGTGTATTGAAGCAGTTTATATATCAGCTTTAAATTATATATACCATCATTATGGATAGCTTAAATAATCTTTTAAGTAAGATAAAATGAATATATATTATATGTATTGGACAATTGGAACAATTCAGTTTATAATCGTATGGACTATGTGGCGTCTAAATAAGTAGCGCTAACTATATTTATAAAAACTTAATAACTGGCACAAGCTTTCGGCTCGAGCTTTCTGATGTGATCGAATCAAAAAATTATAATATTTCTGATATTCTGATCGAATCAAAATCAGAAAATTTGGAACAAATCAAATCTGATTTTATCAAAAATTTGATTCGATCAAAAAAAATATTAATAATTGATTTGAGCGTTGATCGATTATCTGATTTTTAGCAAGCTTGAAAAAACACATACGATGATTATTATCATATCTAATTGTCTATTTATTACTCCAATTAGGTGAGGTTGGCTATCAGTTATCTTCTGGAATTTTTATGATATTTTTTAAACTTGCATGAAATCATCTAAAAATAAAGAGATTTCTCCAACTTGATCGACGTACACAAACGCATATACCTTTTTTTTAAGTTTTCAAAAATTCTAATGACAAAGCTTTTTGGATATATTCTGAATATATATGCGAACAAAATTAACAAAATGAAAAGTAAGAAAAATTAAAAAAAAACTAATAAAATAAAAATATAATTAAAATGAAATTATTTATTAATTGTGTTGTGTGCGCAGAGCTTGATTATTATTTTATTGTTTGTATTTCTCGAAGGGTGTTTTTTATTGGTGTAAATAGGTGGTGGCACAATGCAATTTAATTAACAAGAAAAAAATCTCTCTATAATATAATGTTAATGGGGTTTTTTCTGTTCTATATATGTTTTATGTAAGAGGGCTTTCAGAATCGAGAAGAAAAAATCATTTTTTTAAAGAAAGCAAAATATTAATAAGTTGCTGTTGTTTATGTTTAGCATAATTTATTAATGAACCCCCACATAATTAATGATAAGTTTGTGTTTTTTATTATGTTCGCGTATATATATTCGTCGAGTTAAACATGAAATATAACGAGACGTTTTTTTTTGTGGTAAAAGGTTTTTATTATTTGTAAATACGACATTTTTTTAGAATTTATTGCCATGCTGCCATAGAAATATGCCAAATAAAAAACTATTCACATAAATTGAAAGAATTTTTTTCTTGCTTCATAGAGATTATAATTATTAATATATACGGGGATGATGGGTGCGGCTGATGGTGTTGAAGCTGACAAAGTGTTGATAAAAAAAACTATATAAATGTCATCATTATATAAACGCGCGCGATACAAAACCCTCGCATTGCAATTTATAGTTTGATGATTTGATGTGGTTATGTCCAATTATAAAAAAAAGCTTGAGAAATATATTTTTATAATTTTGATTTAATGTTAATTGGGGGAAAAAAGATTACACATTAATTATCCCATTTTTTGTGGTGTGCAATGATTGCGAAACATACACGATTTATCAGCTTTATGAAAAATATGTCAAATCACAAATAATTGCAAGTTGAGTTCTATTTTTTTTTTGCTAATTCATATAAGCAATTAGTATATACAATTTAGATCAAAATGATCTAGATCTTATTTCATTGAAATGAAAAGATTTAAGATCTAAATCTCATAAATTAATCAGTGAAAGAGTAAATAAGAGATTATAATTAATAATTTGCGCAAAAGCTTAGTTCATCAATGATGATTTGTAAAATTATTATTATAACCAACGTTTTTAAAATAAAGTATATATATTTCGATCTGGTGTTTGATTTAATTTTCAAAATTACCTTTAAGAAATGCTACAACGCACGTACTTCTGAAAATGTATGGTTTCATTTATTTTTTACAATATTTTTTTTTTGCCGAATTAAAAATTTATGAAAATTAAATTAATATTTTGTATGCGTTTTGTATATTAGAGAACAGTCAGTATGGATGGAATAGTAGTTATACTGGTTAGCTTAATTGTGCTCTATACGCAAAAATTTAAAATAACTACAATTTTTAATTTTAAAAACTAAACACACTATTGTTGTATCTGAAAGGGTTGATTTCTATCCTTAGTCTTGCCGTTGATTTTTCTCAACTAGACAATCACTGTTCATTCGTATAAGTGTTTATTAAAAAAAAACAATTACAATAATTCCTTTTCTAAGCTTTTAAACTATAGGCGCGGGAGGCAAAGATCATATAGCAATTTTTTTTATCGTTTTTAAAGGCGTTCTCAATGAAAACTATTGTAAAGATAGAAAATATGAGTTTATGAATTACGACGATTATGAAGAAATCAATCATTTTTATTTAGGAATTTAAACAAAAAGTATTTGGGTTTAAATAAATTATAATAAAATATTATTACCATAATTTCTATGTATACGCAACATAAATTCTATAAAAACTACAGCATAAATGTTCCACATATTCCGCATATACAAAGCAATAATTTCATAATTTCAAGTTTTAAATGGTAAATTTATGATCCTTGTGGTATTTTTAATCAAATTTTCCCCCGTCCAAAATTCCCGCAAAATTTCCTAGGTGATTTGTATAATATTTAAGTTTATTGCAAATTATCTTTTTATTCGATCGCCTTATATGCATAATTTTTGCAGAATATATCCGTATAGTATAGGAATATTTTGGAAAATTGCCATTTTAGCTATATGCGAAAACAATTGTATGTACAGAAAATACCGAATAATATATAAATGCGTCTATGTACACAGAGGGTTAAGTATATGTATAATTTGTATAGAGACAAAATCCATTTATAGGAATTTTTATATTTTCTTGGCGCGTATCTTAATAGAAAGCCACTAAATTATTTAAAATGATTTTAATTTAATATTTTCTTAAATATGTTAAGGAAAAAATTTAATAATATGTATACGTCAGTATTTTAAACATTATTTAAAAATATATTTATCCAACTTTGCCCACAATTCGCCCAACTGTAATATTATATTTTTTTCTTTCTAGATGAGTTTTTGCACAATCAAAATTTAGGTTAAAAAATTAAGAACACTTTGATATCGCTCAAAAAATTTCAAAACATATTCATAATGAAAACAGGGAATTTTATCGACCGAAATTTATATTGAAAACTTGAATAATCGGACATGCGGTCGTTGGGGGAAGGGGTTTTAAACATCTGTATACACTCGAATGAAACAAAACAAAGACTGAAAAGTCTCTATTCAGGGGAAAAAAGTTGTTTTTCTAAAAAAAATCATCCTTCAAAAAGAAAAAGTCGTCGTTCAGAAAAAAAAGTCTTCACACTTAGATTTTTTTGCTATAAAGCTGTCTCTTTCTGTTTTTTTTTTCTTGATGACTTATAAAAAATCAAAGTCTAACTAATATTTAACCAACTGTCGGTTAAATTAGAAGTGTGCTATAGTATGACCTTCAAAAAATAACAGATTTTCGAGATTTTTTTTATAGTTAGCACTAAGGTTAAACTAATCAGTATGATCTTTACTCTACAAATTACTTTACTACAGAATAAGTCATTTTTTATCCTCATCTTTTAACCCATTAAGGATCAACACATATTTTTAATTTGATTAGTTGTTTTTACTGTTTTCCTGTACTGAGATAGTTCATCATAACATAACCATTTTAAATTTTATTACTCTTCAACTTTCATAGGGCTGACCAGACATAAAATGTTCATTTATAATTTGATTCTTAAAAAAATCAACGATGATTTTGTAACGTGTCAGTCATAAGAAGTCTGTCATAATTTTTTGCTAACAAAATTAATATTATATTTACTAATTTGTTTTTACTAGAAAAAACTTAAAAATCTCAAAGCGCCGTATACGAAAAAAATACATCAAAAGTTAATTTTCTATAAAGCTGCACATTGAAGTAACACTACGTATATTGTGTGCTTAAAAACATCATTGTGCAGTAAATTACACGGGTTTTTTGTTCCATCTTGGCTGTATCGTATACAGGTAAAATTGTATATAAGAAGCAGATAAAAAAAACAACTTTTCTTTAAATAATAACTAAGGTTAGGAAAATGTTTGTAATCGAGCTTATTATGAAGTACCTACCAACCTCAACTTTTATATATTATTTTACGTAGGGAAAGAATAAACAACAATAATATTATACAAAAACTATATAAACATCATCGCGTGGCAGCTGAGGCATATGGTATATGTTTTAGAGTCTTCCATATTGTAGGAGTTTACTAGTAAAAAGTCTTTCAAAATCAACGACGGCAACAAAAGCTTACCACATTACAGTTAATTGATCATGTAGAATCAAAAGTGGTTTCAAACACGCAATTTATCACCTCGAATTGTCAAAAACAATGTATAACTCAATTTTTTGTTATGCAGTCCCGCATAGTCAGTCAGTCGCTCAGTCAATTAGTCCCACAGTCATTAAATGTTAACAAAATATTTTGAAAATATTTATCGGACCTTCGGACATCGTTTCAGAGACTTATTTCATAATAAAACGTGACACTAGACTGCATTCCCGTGCCTATAAAAAAAAAACTTTTCGGACCTTCCAATCTTTGGAGTGAATACAGAACAACTTCACAATTAAGTGAAATAAATCAAGAGCTTCTGTGATTTTATTCAAAACAAAATCTTGAGCACTAATCAATCGGTTTTTTTTTGCATTTCTCCGTGCGAAAAGTTAAAAGTTGATCCACTTTTCATTTTCAGTCTGTTCATAGTTGCACGTTTTTTAATGCATTTAAAAATATTTTGATAATTGACTCTACTACTAAAGAATTGAATTCTGTTCGCAAGTTATAAGGCCCGATATGCAACTATTTGATTACATTTTTATTTAGTAGGTATAGCTGCAATGTGCCAAATAATTGGTACGTGTTAGGATTTGCTGTTTTATCAAAAAAGGATATAGATGAGAAGTACCTATATTGTATGTATACCTTTGACTTGGGATACTTACTCCTATTATAAAAATATATATGCTTGTTCACATTATTATCTTTACTTATTATATACGCGAAGCATTTATGTAGGATTTTATATAAATACATAATATTTTAAGAACATTAATTCTCATTCTAACCACGCAGATTTATGTTGCCTTTTTTCGTATGCATGTATACAGCTCGCACATATTGTTTTATATGAAGCACAATGCCAGAGCTACTTGAAAATTATACATTTTAAATGTTATTTCTGGTTAAAACAGGGAAAATTGCACATTAAATATTTTCTTAGTTTTACCTTTAAATCTTTAAGATATAACAGAGAACTTATGTTAAAATTTTAAGATTTCGCAAATGTATATATATATGTACAGAACACAAGCGATCTATACTTTATAAATGAATGTTTCTCCCGCACAAAGCTTTCTTTGTTTTATTTATAATATATAGGTGAATTAAATTTATAGCGTATGAGTTTTTGGTACAATATAAGGCGCATTTAAAGTTAAAGTTTTACACGCAGGCATAGGCGTATATTTGCTATAAGAGATGCATATAGTTTTAGGGGTTTTAGTCAATCGTTCTCTTTTAGCCTTTTGACTGACAAAAAGAAGTGCCATCACACTCTTTAACCCCTCCTGGTGGCTGAAGGAAGAACGATCAAACCCTTAGAACTAAAATTGAAACTCTTGTCAAGACCTTTCATTTGACATCACACAACCCCTATAAATATTTATTTCCGATATTTTTCATACAAACGTTAAGCCCTTTCCATTTTAAAGGGCGTTCCTATCTTAAGTTTACCCTTTCATTCTGCGTAAGTGAAGGTGTGGCGCATAAAAATATTTTTAAAAAATTGCATACACAATTTAAACCCAGCTTTAGTTGAAGAGACCACAGCGACCAAAAAGTGAAAAACCCTTCGGGCTTGTTCGCTCTTCTGTATTTCAGCATTTTGCATACAATAACTTTTAACCACTACCCTTCCAAAACGCGGCGTTTCCCCCAAAAACTGTAGTATATTTTTTTGTCGTAGGATGATTTTTATGTTTGGAAGATGTTCGCTCTCCTTCACATTCGCCTATAAAAGTCTAAGAAATTCCAGCAATTTCATGAAGATTTATTTTTAAAATATACGCTACTGAGCCACGAGGTGTATTTCATTATTTTGTTCAAAACATATTTGGCTTTAAACAACTTTAACAGTTTATATATTTATATGCAAATGTGTTTAATTTATGAATCAAAATGTGCCAAGATTATTAGCTCAGCATGTATTATATAAAGGCATATTTAATGTGCAGCATTTGTAACCAAACCTAAATCGATTTCTGTCGCTTTAAAGAAGAAATTTAAAACAAAAGAAAACAGCGACATGTCGCACTTAACAATTTAGAAAAATATTTTTGGAAAAAGTCATACAACTTCAAAGTTTTTATATAGAAACATAACTTGAAAGGCTCGTCACATGATATTCTTAACTTTTCTAAACCTGCGTGAAATTTCTTCTAAAAGGGTTTAAATTAATTTGGTTTTTTGATATTTAGGGCTTTCATTTTCTCCCCAAAATTATTAACGAAATCTTATATAACATGAGACTTTTCCATATTTACCCACATATATGTTCATATAAAAATCATATAACAGATGATATTTTCTATTTAGTGTAATTTATGGAAACTATTGGCAACCGCACCTTATTATTTAGCTGAACACTATATATACTCTATACGCAAGCCACCCCAAAAAGGTATATGTTAATTTAAAGGTTTCTTTCAATTTATTGTAGATAATAAATAAATGTTTTATATATATTCAAGAATTCACATATATGTAAGAAAACATACGATATTTCTCTATCTATATATATAGTATGCCATAATAGAACAGGAACCAACACAGGCGATATAGGGACATTTTAAGTATAGTTCATCAATATAAATGAGGAATTAAACTGTACACAAGATGCTACCTTGAGGAAGCCCATATGGTACGATTGCGTGGAGCTTTTATCTCCCTAATTGTTTTCGATCCGAAAACATTTGAATTGATGAATCATGATGTTGTTTTAATAATATCACTGTGCTACAAAAATTGAAAGTAGTATTTACCACAATTGCTGTAAAAAATAAAACACCACACAGCTGGATAACTTTACGCAGTTAAAAATTTCTAATTTGACTATTTTTAATTCGATTTCAAATTTTGTTTATTAAAAATTCAAAATATTGTTTGGTTCGAATTCACCGCAATTTTTTTACCAAAATCAACTAAAAAGGACCCATTCATGTTTTAATATTAAAGTACATTCGATTCTGCATAAAAAAATATTTCTTTTGGTTAAAAAACGAGCATTTTAAACCATCTTTAAAATAATTTAACCCTCTAACACAATACTGGCAGGAAAAACTCGCTTTCTTTCATTACTATATTATATTTGTATGTTGACTGTGAGAGCACAATGCACGTTTCATAATTACTGTATGGCTAATTATGAGATGGTGACCGAGGTATATGCCCCTCGTGTTCAAGGTTTAAGGAAATATATATAATTTTCCAATACGTGCTTAATTATGTAGACTTAAATAAGTAAAAAAAAAAACTTCAATGCCCTCACCTCAACATCTCAACTTCGAAAATTTTCTTTTATATTTTTGTGCTAAGCTTATACATATAGGCTTTTTCCACCAAAGTTATGTTTGATATTTGTTTCTATATATAGGTTATGTATATACTTGGTATATACTATATAAGCAAGTTTACGGGTCGGATTGTGGAATTTCAAGAGTTTTTTTTGGAAATTTTGTTTTTCTCAAATTAATAATAAATAAAGTTAGCCCATACTTCGATATAAATATTACTTATGCGTATGGGGAAAATGAAGCGAAACAAAAAGAAAACCTTCTATATATATAAAGTAAACAAAAAAGAAGAACAAGTCAAATTTAGTATATTCATGATATGTCTATACAAAATTGCTAAGCCCATCTATATTATATTTTCTATATAGATACGTAAAATATATTATATAGGCTCGGCATAATATTACAATACACAAGGCGACGAAAAAGCTCTTTTGGTTTTCGGGATAATTATACAGTGATTAAAAAGATTTATGTGATTTTCATCGCAAGTTTTGTATGCGTACATTTGATATGTCTATAATATGTTTAATGTGTATATTATGGAAATTTTTGTTTATATATTATCGAAAATAGATTTATAGATTTGCGAGGGTCTTTTTGTTTTTCACACATTTTGTTGTTGAGCTTTTTTTGTGTTCAATTCGATGAGGTATTTATGTGTATATATATAAAAGACGGTTCCAATTTAATTTATAGGAAATAAATATTTAAAGTATTATATGCTTACGGCTTCCTTTATATTTTTTTTTTTTTATTATTGGCTGAACAACATATTTTTTTCTAAAGAAAAATAATAAGCTATTCAATATAGAAGTAATAAATAATATATTGGGCCCAGAAGACTCTTAGCGAATTCTGCACGTCTGCCCATATATGGAATAAATCTTAAAAGATCGTTAGATATTGCAAATAATTTTTAAACTAAAAATTAGCTCGATATTTTTGTTTATTATTAAAATGTTTAAAGGTATTAGAATGAACCATCAAAAATTTTCAGAGTGCTTTCTTTCCAACTTAGGAGTCAAACGTTTAGGAAAGGAGTAAAAAATACTCGACGCACGTGTAACAATTTTTAAAAAGATCTTCGTCTTATAAGATGATTCATTTTTTGAACGATACATAATTGTAAAGAAGCGATATAATATCCGTATCGAACTTGATGGGGTTTAGCGAAAGGTAAGGAGCTACGGGGTACCAAATGATATACATATATACTTAATGGCATTAGCCAATTGGAATTGTTATAAAATGTACATGACTTTATGATACGGGGTAAAATCGAAAACCATTTAATTATAGAATTACCACACAATCCCATCTATATACATTATACAGAGAGGTATTTACTATTTCATATAGATAAATTTAACAAAATACACTCTGAAGCTTATAATGTGCATATTCCATTTTATATAAAATATAAATACACAATTGAAACCATAAAACAAACCAATAAAGCATTATAATAATAAAACATTTTATAAATTCGTCTATATAGTTATATATTTATACACGAATAAAGTTTGCCATTATTTTAATTTGACAACAATTACTAAAACCCAATAATTAATTTACAATAATGTACATACAATTTTACAGAATTTTCTTTTTTTTTTAACTTTTCCAAATGGATTTTAATTGTTGCAATATTGATGGGGGTTGGGGGGATATATATTTAGTATATATGCGGTTGTGCTATTTTAAATACCTTTAAATATGTATGCATTTAATGGGATATATAAGGATTATAATCATAAATTTTTAATGTATGGGAAATCATTTTTCCAAATATTGCCTGGTGTCTTCTTCGTTGGACCAACTGATTCTTGTATATACCGCGTCATATTTTCAATACAATGTTTAGAACTATATAGTTACTCTTGAATCTACTTAATATAGACAATGCATTTGGCACAATTTTGTCATTCCGAAAAGTTTATTAACATACCGGAGTTATTCATCCCATTTTATATTGAAATTTGTACAATAGTAAAATTTAACATATTTACTTTTCGACCGTGGATGTTAACAAATTTAAAATTTAGGAACAGGCTAATCGGTCAACGAAAAGCATTCACCAGAAACATTTCAAAAAAGTGTCTTTACTTTTATACCGACAAGAGTTTGCACTATTTCTATAGGCTAACCCGTATCAGTGTAGAATGTAGATGGACAACCCTTTCTTTAACATTTTATGATTTTTTTTTCAGAAATTACATGTTCAAAATGGCGTCTTCTAAAACATTTTACTCAGAATCATAGCCATTTACTTTCCGATTTAAATAAAACAAAGTACTAAACAAAGTGTATTCTGTTAAAAAAGGATCACAAAATCATTTTTAACGAGATATGTTTTCCAAAAAATTATTTCGAAATGGCGAAAAAGAAAATGGCTTCCAAATATAAAAAGACTAATAACTTCGTTCATTATCATTTGATTTTCTTAAAAATGTTTGTGTTTTTATTATTTAATGAATATACGTATATATTTTAGAAAAATTTACGCTTATATAATAAAGCAAACAAAATGGCGCCAAAAAATGTAAAAATTATTACAATTTGTTCTAGATTATTGGTTTTTTTGTTTTTAAACTACCTGATTAAAAATCTATAGTTACTCAACAATGGTACAAAACTTTAAATTTTTGCGGACTGACAGACAAACTGAAGGACAAACGGCCCAAACGAGGGAGCACAATGTCCATTTTAAATCTATATTTATCTAATACCGCATGGATTTCATTGACAATCATGAATAGTAGTAGTAAATGCAAATTATGTAGCGTAAACTTTTGCACAGAAAAAAAGTTCGTCAATAAAGCGTTCAGTATAATATGCTCGTAAATTGGAGGACAGTATTTTTGTACAGAATTTTTTCATTCAATATATATTGTTATTGTTTTTGTTTTTTATATTTATGGAATATAATAACTATTTATATATAAAATAAAATCATAAAATATTATACAACTATATACATATTTTCATATAATATTTCCTCTACATAGCTATATAGAATACTATAAAATATATGAAATATTTTCGCAAAGACGATATAAAATGTCAAAAACTAAATCTTTAAACAACTTATATATAAGAAAAACGCATTTTTTGACGATGTTAAAATTTCATTGTATTCCATAACATCGAGTTTCGAGAACAACTTTCAACACAATAATATTATCCAAAAACTTTGAAATTGATTATAGGTTATAAATTCCATACATAAAGTTTCTCTTTTGTGTTACGTACGATTTGACTTTTCGTATATATTTTACGAATTTAGGCGTTTTGTTTGACTGAGCTAGAATTTTATATGAAGTAAAAATGTCACTTAGTCTTCGTCTCCGAAAATGTTTTGTTTAATATGTAATAATATATTCTGTGATGTGACAAGCAAGCTATACATTGCACATTGTAAGAAAAATGGCCAAATCCTTTATTTTTCTTTTCTTCATAGAAAATATGGTAGAAAAGTAGACTGCAGTGGCGAGCGGTCAAAATGCAACGTACCCTATTATGATTTTATTTAAAAAACAAATCTTTTACCATTACCACAATTATCTCGATTTTTTTTATGGAAGATACCAGTTCCTGAAAGACAAAATTCTTGATATTCAAAAGCAAACATAAAACCATAAAACTTCAAAAATTTTAAGAACGTAACTCATCTAGAACTTTCTTTTTCATTGTGAACTTCATGTTTTTGGTGAGGACGGACGGACAGACATTTTGTTTAATAACAAGACAAAAATAATAAATTACTAAATTTTAAAATGAAAAACAATTTTTTATATTTACTTGTACAATCTTTGTATGAAATTATGTACTGAAAAGTTTATGGGATTTTTAATCAAATATCTTTCTAATTTTTGATAAATCCCAAGAAATGTCTTACAATTTATAATTTATATAAAAATTTTAAAATTAAATCTCTCAAAGAGTTTTATATAAAAAAGTTATTCAAAGTTGCTCGATCGCTGATAAAGTTATTAAAGAACAGAACTGAGCATGGCATGTAACAATGTTTTTTTAGCGATGATTCACCAATATGGCCCAAAAGACTTTTCGAATATCTGTTTTTTTTGCTGACTACTCAAAAAATCCAATACTCGCCACTGACATACCTCCATATATTTATATAATATTTTCAAACGTACATATTAGTTATATATTTTTAGAAAAATTTTCTTTTCAAAAATAGTTTCTCATTTATTATACATTGATGTGATATACAATATAATATATGTAACCATAACCTATAACAACTGAATATTTTTACGAAAGTAAAAAATTATATTCACACCATCAAATGATTTATTCACAAAATATTTGTATGAATGGATTCATGCGATAAACATTTCGAATAAGATAAGAAAGAAAAAAAAAATTAACAAAAAAATAAATTTACATATTTTACAAGATAATAGAATAACTTTTTCCATAATAATACTCGTATGTACTGCCAGTTTAATAATTTATGAGAGTTTATTACCAGAGAACCACAAGTTCAGACATACAAACGTATAACATGGGGATTACATTACAGAAAGTAAAATTTCCTTGCAATAATATACATACATAGTTAAAGCTTTAAACTATTTTCGAAACTTTAATTTCTATTATATGAATGAAAACTATTTATGGTCCTATATACGTAATCAAGTAAAGGGTGATTTTTTAAGAGCTTGAGAACTTTTTTAAAAAAAAAAACGCATAAAATTTGCAAAATCTCATCG
>JANSTW010093779.1:0-18448 GCA_027564275.1 Diadocidia ferruginosa | reverse complement strand
TCAACAGATTTTGATGAAAAAAATGAACGAATTAAACTGATTTCTATAGCAATCGCAGTCTTTTTACATCCCCTAACAATTTCCTAACAAATTACTGAGATTCTAAAATAGTCAGAAAACAAAAAAAAAATGAACGAATTTAACTGATTTCTATAGCAATCGCAGTCTTTTTAAATCTTTTAACGATTCCTTAACGAACTCCTGGGATTCAAAAATAGTCAGAAAACAGACGAAAAAAATTGTGGACTATAGTTACATGGAAATTTATTTCAAAATCTAAAATCAACAGATTTTGATGAAAAAATGAACGAATTGAACTGATTTCTATAGCAATCGCATTCTTTTTACATCCTATAACGATTTCTTAACGAATTTCTGGGATTCTAAAATTTAAAATACAATTTAGATCGATTACCTTATATTTGATTTCATTTCATAATATAACGCTTCGTGTCTAACCTAAAATAATGTTTTTTTATTACGACTTTTTTATATAAGTTAAGAAAAAGCTTCTTTATATAAAGCTCTGATAATTGCCTTTATATATAACTAAGTATATAGAGGGTTTTTTTGTGTGTTCAATTAGGTAATAAACATATAGGCTATACGTACATTGTATACATATATAGTTATATTATGTGTATGAAATGAGTACTTGGTGTTACAAAATAAATCTGTGACTATTATATCTATATATACGCAATAAAAAAAACGTTAAACCTCAATAGCAAACAGTTGAAATTTATTGTTTATTATTAAAATCTACTTATATGAATATAGGTAGCGAGCCTAGAATATGACGTATTAGTAGAAATTTGTTTAGTGGAGTAAATTCGAGTTGTCCACTCGCACTACACTACCATAAAGGATCGCTATATATATAGGATCTTTCAATAAATCGTATAGAATTTTTGTAATATATAACAAATTCCGCGTATATTAGATAAGAGTTTTTTGTCTAATAAAAAGCTTGTCTTTAAAAGTAATTTAATTTTGTTTTATCAAATATTGGGACGTTCAGCGACGAATTGAATTTTCAATATTATAAACAAAAAGAGTTTTATTTGAAATCGAGTTAATAGTAACGAATATAATAGTTAAATTATATTTAATTATTTATAAAACAGCTTTCAATATTCAAAATAAAATGTTTGTTATGTGATGACTCTATACTCACTATATACTATATATAACTTATGTCCGTTGACTAAAATAAATAAATAAATAAATAAACATTATATATAAATATAAATATATTAGAGTAAGAAAAACCTGATTATCAAGTTAAAATCAAAAATAAACCATTAACTCTAAGAAGACTTTATGGAAGCGAATATAATATAAGGAATTTAAAAAGTTACAGGGAATTGACCATTAAAATGTACAACAAATTTTATATGTATACCTTGTATATAGTTATATTCAAATGTATACACACATTATTTACATATATCGGTCAACAACCTCGCATCATTATCGTGTAAACTAAGTATCAACTATATTATATTTACATTAATAATAATTACATAGTTATTTTCATAAGCTTATATTAATTATGCATAAACTATTATGCGATATTGTTTAAATGCAAGATTAATAATTTTAATAATTACTATATTATATTCAATTGCAGTAGCGAAAATTAAATTATTATCTTTATTGATCAAATTCACTATCATTAACTGATGAAGTTAAATAAATCGTCAGATCATCTACAAAAAGATGATATATTTACTATACTTAAGATATAAATAAATAACGAAAATACTAACGGTCCTAAGATAGATCCTTGCGGTACTCCCTTTAAAATATGTGCATTATTAGACCGGAAATTATTAAAAATGACGTATTGAGATCGAAAACACCGATAAGACCAAATAGTTTTGATTGCAGAGTGCAAACGATTTAATTATTTTTGTATTTCGAACAATGGTGATTAGTTTATTGAATAATAAAGTGCATCCATCTCTTACATCTTCAACCTGATTGAAAAGAAGCAAATTTTTTTTAATTTGGTATATATACCTACGTTAATATTTTTTTCGACAAGTCGCCACTGCTGTTCAATAGTATCGAAGTTATTTAACAAATACAATGCATTTTGATTTTTAATTAATTGATGAAATTCTTTTGTCTACACTCATATATTAAGAGAGGAGAGGTCAATAAATTGTTTAATTATTTTAAGGATTATTATCGCTTATATTTCATCCCCTTTTAACGCATTAATAATATTTTCTGTTCTGCATCTTTAAATTACATATATATATTTGTCAACCATCTCTATATAAAATGATATATATAGTTACCGCACCTCAAGAAAATCCCTCTCTTGATTGGGTTTGCTGCCTTTGGTAGCCGATGCGTAGGGAGCTTCATCATTGCATTAATATACGGCAATATTCGCTCGCGAGGGCCTACGCATCGGTTGGCCGACAACCAAAGGCAGTGGATAAAATAAGTTTATTTTTGTTTAAATAATGTCGTGTGTTAATATACTCTAGCTTTAAAATTTATTATTGAATAGACAAAATTCCAGTTATAGTCGTGTATGAGGCATTGGCATCGATTTCGTTCCAAATTTTTTTTTTAATAAATTTAAATATGTTAATAGACGATTTTATTTAATACAATTTATTTACAAATAAAAAAACAGATCTTCAAATTGTTTTATTTTGATTTTGATAAATGTATATAGTATAGGTAATATGCATTAAATTTATAAGATATACAATTATTTAAAATTTATAGGATTTTTATATTATATTATATATTTATATAGGATATAATTAAGACGTTTAGTTAATATATTTTTTCAATATACACAGAAATATTTGAATTTAGATTTTAAAATCATATTTAAACAATTTATAAAATTTATAAAATCAATTGTAAAATATACATTTATAGTTTTTATTTACTTTTCACATTATATATAGATAACATTTACATATATAAATATCTTAATATATTCAATTTAAACATAATACT
This sequence comes from Diadocidia ferruginosa, assembly GCA_027564275.1. Classification (NCBI taxonomy): domain Eukaryota; kingdom Metazoa; phylum Arthropoda; class Insecta; order Diptera; family Diadocidiidae; genus Diadocidia; species Diadocidia ferruginosa. Next base: position 15,457 of record JANSTW010093779.1, on the reverse strand, counting down.
TAACAAATATATAAATATATATATATATATATATGCGATTTATCACCTCGCATAAACGCGAAGGTGTGCTAACTATAATTTGTTTCTAGATAATACAATTTTGCAAAATTTTTTTAAAATAGAAAAACTCAAACATTACAATTTTTAAATTTTTGACCCTGTTTTCTGTATTATTGATATTTTAGTAAAAAAAATTAACAATATTTATTATTTTATGAAAATATATACATTTATGTTAAAGTAATGCTGCATACTTGACGAGCGACGTTATATAATCGTTTTTAAACTTGCCACAGAAGCAAATGATTTGTACTATCTTCACGTCCAGCCACCTCACTCATTGGATTTACATTTGAATTCCGAAAATCTTCATACCCATCACCACCCGATATTATAAGAATGTTTGCCGAGTCTGGTTTTGCTTTCGATATTATATGCCTGAAAATTGAATGAACAATTTTTTTTCCTAAATCTAGAGGACAGCACATAACACCCAAAAACATAACGCCCAAAGCTTAAAAAGCTTTAAAAAGCTTAAAACTGCTAAATTTTATTTATTGTTTGTGTCTTTGCTAAAACCAACTTTTAAAAATGATAAACAAAGCGATTGGTTTATATTTTGGCTGAGTGATGTGGGTTTTAGAATTAGAAACAAAGCTTGTTAAAGCTTTTGGACGGTATGTCTTTGGGTGTTATTTCATGTCACCCGCGCCATTTTACCAATTTGAATTTAATTTAATTGCATCATCAGACTTATCGTAATCAACGCATGTTAAAAAACGAACATGTCCGGTATGTCCGAATGGAATTCCTTGAAAATAAAAATAAAATGTATAATTGTTTATGTAAACTTTTACCCAACATACCAGTTACAGTTGGTGTCTCTGACCCACCAACAGTTGATTGATGATTGGATATTGTGAGTAGAACACCAGCACTTGTTCCTACCCATATTAACTCTTTGCATGCCAACAATGATGTGACTCGCAAACATGCGGCTTTATGTTGTCTTATAATATCATCACAATTGGATAGCATCTTGTTAACTGACAGCGATAAGTTAACATCAAATAAGAATCCGTAACTATAAACATAAAAAAAATGTATTTAAATTTAATTTTTCTTTTAAAGCTATAAACTAACTTAATGGAATGATAGCATTTTATGTTGGCTGAATTTTGTACAGATATCCATACGTGATTATTTGAGACAGCCATATTTGTAATTGGTTTATCATCGGATGATATTTGAAATTGATTTTCTACCTGTAAAATCACATTAATTTAGCAACATTTATTAATAATAACGATTTTAATTTAATGTTACCTGCAAAGTAGTCGTATTGACAATTTTTATAATTCCTTGTATTGAACACCAAAGTTTCCCATGAACATTTATCAGTCTTGTTATTGGATTTGAAACCGTACCCAAGGAAATGGTCAATGGAGATGTTGTGTTCCAACCATCTATATATAATCAAATTCAAACATAAGAGATGATTAAAAAAAATAGGAAAGAAGTCCGTCTATTTGTCTGTCCGCAAAATACAAGGTGTAAGAAAGTTTTTCACATAATAGACGGATTTGTACACATGTTGGGATGAGTTTTTAATAGTGTTATATACTTTGTATTGTATTTGAAGTTTTTAGGTCAAAGGGGAAGGGGTGTTCCCATACAATTTTTTGTTATAAAAATGGCCGAAAAATAAGCATTTAGAGAAAGTTGTACACTAGTTGATTTGGCTAAATTTTGAAGAAACTTAGTTGTTAATGGTCCCATATACTGCGAAATTTCATATATGGCGAGTATTTGGGTCAAAAATGTAGTTCGGCTTCCATACAATATTTTTTGTAAAAATGTTTGAAAAATATGAGCATACAGCCAGTAAACACTGAACAAGGATCTGTTTCGATTTTTATAATTTGGTAGTTAAATTTATTTTTTCCCATGTGTATGGACCATTAAGAATAAGGGTGATGCTTAAATTTTAGATTTTGATATTACTATTTGAATGTGTCATAACTTTCAAAAAGTATTAAATATACTTAAAGCAAAGGTGTATTCTGATCTTTGACGATTAAGAGACGGATTTGGTCCAACTTTGGTGAATTGGGTGGTCCCATATACTCTAAAATTGCAAATTTTAGAGGTTTATTATATTATTAAACTAGTCGCGTATAGTGACCGGTTTCGTGTGAGATAATAAACAGAAACATTAAAGACATTTTATGGAAACATTGTGCACACATCTATCCCATAGATAAAATGTTGCAAGGAGTTTTGTAAACATTTATATTTAAGATATTTATAATATATGTTTTCAGTTTCCGAAATGTTACTGACCGTCAATTTTTAACAAAATAATTCACATTTTTCTAATATTACTTACTTTGTTCTCGTCGATAAACAATAATCTCGCCATTTGCTAACGAAACAAATACTCGATTGTCTAAATATCTGGAACAGCAAAGTTTTGGTTATTTGGTTTAAAAATAAATAAACTAAACTTACAGAACTGAATAGACAGCACTAACATGTTGAATTTTGATCTTATTTTTCTTAATACGAATATTATCGGTGCAATTGTACACATGAATGCATCCATCTTCGGTGCCCAACCACATTGTGGACTGTTGATGATCACTACACTCATACGAGCTGGCCACATGTACCGGGTCTATTGTTTGAGTTTGTTTTTGTTGATTTACTGGATTGGTGGCTGTTGTTTTGTGCGGTGTAGTCTTCAGTTTCAAACTAACCGGTCTCTCTTGATTTTCATTATCCGAATCTTCGCTAGAACTACTCGAATCTAATTCAATATTTCCCGTTTCGGATTTATTTTTATGTAGTTCTGTATCGGAACAATGCAGTTTGTTTGCAGCAACTATATCTTCACTGGTCAATTGTGTTTTTGTGGTGGTGTCCTCAATTGATATACTTATGGAACGTTTTGATCTGGAAAAGTTACAAGAAAAATGTTTTTTTACTGATCAATTTTAGAATAACGTTTACTAACGATTCTAAATTTGCCGGAACGGACGCAACACATAAAATTCGAGCATTACATACTCCATTGCAGCTGGTAACGGTCGGTTCTGGTACTAAACTCAAAACGCAAACCTGTCCAACATATCCATCACTATTACATACCCAAACATCTTTCTGTTGTCCTAATGTCGGTGCAGCACACGTAAATTGAAGACCAGCTCTGGTCTTTCTAATTGGAATGGACGCTAGAAACTCAGGTACAGGATACTTTTCTAACGAAGCGGCTTTTGGAAATATTATAATTGTAAAAAAATTTCATATAGCTTTTCTGTATCTCAATTTACCTAATTTCTGTTTAGATTCAATAAACATTTGCTCCCATTGCGTTCGTTTATCCGGTTTGGAAAACACAACTGACATGTGTTGAATACCATTTCTAAAAGAAATATGAATTTTTAAAATCTTTGATTTGTTATTAAAAACAATAGTTCAGCTAAATTCGAGCAGTCAATTTTGGCTACAAGATTCAAATTGGTAGATTTGACCTGTTCTGCCGGTCAAAACTTTTCAGCCTTCCTTTATAGCTCGAACTATATAAATCTAACTCTAATCTTACGGAGAATTTAATGTTAATTCCAATAGACATAGCTGTGAATCGTTTGTTTGTCGTTCGGACAACTGACGTTGTACGTCTCTTTGCAAATCTTTTATATTATCTTCAACAATTTGATGATAACATCTAAAATAAATTAAAATTTCTATAGGAGAACGTCCTTCGATATGTTATAGATATACTTACCTCAAACTTGACGTTATATTTAGGATTTCTTGTAATTTCTTAAAATCTTTTGTTAAATATTCGATTTCTCGTCTAGTTTTTTCTATATTTTCGTCTTTCGCTGAAATTATTTTCAATTTATTTTAAAAATTACTTAATGTTAAAATTGCACCATACCTTTAACAATTTCTAAATCGTCTATTGAAATTTTCATCAGAAATTTATATTTATTTGTGTCTAATGTTGATGCTACGCTACCCGGACATGTCCTAAAATATTTTTTGAAAAAATGTTAAAATTTAACAGCAAAATCTATTGAATTAATTCTTTGTATAAATACGCATTTGGTTTTCTAATTGTGCCACTGCGACGTTTAATGCTCGTTATAACTAATAAATCACTAAATAGAAAGAAGCCCCGTTCCTTTCGTCCGGCCTGACCAGAGGGAAAAGCCACCAAATCGAATAATAAAAAATGTCGCTCGTTTGTTACTAGTTCGGTGATGCCTTCAATGACACCCTACCAATTAAATTTATTTAATTTAAATCCAAAAACATATAGTTAATGGGTATAATATACTTCTAATTCACGTAACGTTGCCTCACGTTGACCATTCTCTAAGGCTTCTCGTTCCTTACAATTTAAATGCAATAAAATATCATGAACCAACTTTAAGGCTTCCTGTAATGGCTTTTGGTCGGGATGATCAACATTTGTATGTTTAATAAGTCTTGATAGAATTAGTTCGTAGCTAAATTAAAAAAATGATTCAATCGCTTTGTATAAATAATGTTGAAAACCACTTACTTTGGAAATTTCTGCACTGGTTTAATTAACAAATTATCCAGCGACAATTTGCCCTTATGTTCTCTGGCCATTGTTTCTAAAAATCGTGAAAATGCTGGCCGTGTTGAACTAGTTGTTCGTATTGCATCTTTAGCTCTATTCCAATTATTAACAAAAGATGTGTATACATCCAATACAGTTGATTTTGAAAACTACAGAAAACAATTCAATATAACTTAATAAAAAATTCAAACAATATCATACGAACCACTTCGACAAATGCATCGCCGACCCGTTGCTGCGGTTCCCATGCATCGAGCCGTTGACGAAGCTCGTCTAAGAATAGTTCATGTACATTTAAAATAGCCGGTACCATTAGAAATATTTCGTCTACCGTTTGTGCATCGATAATGCCAGCATTTTCGGGCAATTTTAAAGGATTTAGATATTTCTACAAAAAATGCTAAAGGTAATATACGAAGAAGTATAAGAGAAAATGTCTTACCAAAACTACCGTTTCCAATGATTCGACATACGATTGTTCGGTATTAAACAGTTCAACAACAACATGGGTCCTTGTATCCTGTAAATTTAAGGATAAATAAAATAATTTACAATCAAATGTTTTTAGATGAGAATTAATACTTCTCATAATTTTTTTCTTTTTTAATAAGAAAATTGGGGTTGTTTCTTTGCCTTTAATAGCCAAATCTCTATAAATATTTCATTTGTTTCATCAACATCAATACACACTTGGTGGATTTGAATAATAAATACTATATACTAGCTCTACAACACACATTTTGGATAATTTAATTTGTTTGAAAAATTCAATATGTAATAAAAACAAATAAAATTATCCAAGATAAAAATCTCGAAATATTTTAGAAAAGCCTGAAAGCATTAAGAAGATTTTTTTACTTCTTTAGGAGCGCCGATTTGGCGTCAACAACATCGAATTATCAAATGGGAGGAGCTAGAGATATATACGAATAATATTTTATAGACAAAAATGAAGTTAGTATATTCAATTTAATGGGTCCTGGGTGCATTATTCGTTGTAAAAATACGATTTAGAGTCACTATAATAATATTTTATCGCTCAAAGTTGTTTTCACTTCTCTTTTACACGTGATAGGTATGACCATTGATATTTATATTTATATAGTAATATAACTTTAAAAAGCCATTTATTGAGTTAAAGCATCAACAGACTTTTTTTAGTATGTTTTTTTTTTGTAGGGTCATCTATTATACGATTTTCTATATACAAAGGCATGACTATGAAAGTTGGCTGAATCTTGTATATTATATCAATTTATAGAATACATAATATAATATTTATTATAATTCATAATTATATATGAGAATTCACAATATTGCAAATCCATTTCTATATAATATTTATATAATTTAATAAAAATAATTGGGTCGGGTTTGATGAACGCGCGAGTATAAAATGTTATATTTTATTGTACATTGTTATTATATTTATGTATGTTACAGCTCAATTAAAATGGTTCAATATCGATTAGCTTCTTTTGAGATTAAATTAATAATTATAATTTATTAAAAATTAATCTCCTATATTTTAGGTATAAAGCTTATGATTTTCTGATTAAACATTTTTAAATCAAATAAAATTTTTGATTTTTTTTAAATAAATATTTAAAAAAATTATTTTAAAAAACAATCTTCATTATATTAAAAAAAAATATATTTGAGCTTTTAATTAATAATTAAATATTATGCTAGTCGATGAAATTGATCAATTAAAAAAAAAATTATCATGAAACTCATCAGCGATCGGACAAACTTTGTATATAGCTTCTCTGTATACATATAAGAGAGATTTTCGATTATTTAGGCTTATAATAATTTAAGTTATTTTTAATAGTTTTTCCCTAAAATATACCCAACATAGATACCCAAATATTATAACTTACATCTTCAAAATTCAATATCCATTTACGTAAATCTGATGTTTTCCTAATGCTGGTCTGTTCGTCGTCAGAGTCTGAGCATAGTATATCCGATGAGGTTTGATTGGAATGTGTCAGGTCTAACGAAATATTTCGTTTTATCATTTTATTATTTGAATTTTTCGAACTATTGTTCAGAGACATATTGTCGCGTTTGTCTTAAATATTTTACCGATAGATTTGTTTATGATTTCATTTTATCGTTGCTAAATTGTAAAATTTTGATTTAATTTCTTTATATTTTGATCAAAACGAGCAATATTATAATTTTAATAATTTATAATAAAGTTAACCATTCAATTATTTTTAAACCATAGATCATCTTATATTGTTTCAATATTGCGATTCGCAAAATTATAAAACATAATTTTCTCAAATGCTTAATCTTCAAACATATTTTATTTAAAAAATGTGTACAATTTAAACACAATATAATAATTTTGTTCTATAACCGCATGTAAAAAGATGTTTTTTGTAAATAATTTGAAATTTAAGTTTAAAAAATGGCCAAATGCATATAAACCACAAAATACTTTTGTATGTTTATATATGGAGATTTTTTTCCTTTTTCAAAGACGCGTATATCAATAAATGCTATTAAAATGTTATGTATATATATAAGAAATATATAATTTCATTATAAATATTTAAGCTATTGCTGTACACAAAATTCATGTTTTTTAGATGAAAATTAAAAACATCTTTTATTTATATAAGAACATATTATATTATAAACACGAAACTATATATATATGCCAAAACAATTATATAATTGTGCAAATATTTGAATATATTCTTAAAATTTTAATTTAATCAAAATATTTAAGAAATTAATTATTTTTATGAACAAATCTGTTAATAATAATCACACGCACGCAATGTATCGCCGCCGCACAATCAACAACATAAATTTTCACATTACAATTTATGTATTCAAAGACTCTTCTTGTTTTCATATATACAAAATAATATTTCCAATAAATTATCGATTAAATTTTCACGCAATTTTCTTCTTTATATATAGCCATATACATGCGTTATAAACAACATGGAAAATGTACACGGAAAATGTCAAAAAGTCAAGTTTTCTTTTTTCTTAAACTCTCATAAACAATACGGAGTATACAAATCAAAACAAATTTTCTTTTTCCTGTACAAATTAATATATAGAAAATGAAAACTATCGCCCTTTTTTCACAAACGCAACATCCACTATTTTTTTTTTTATTATGAAAATGTAATGTACGTGGTGATTTAAGAAAAGTTGGATACGGTATAACTCTACAGTAGTGTTATTATGAAAAGAAAACTCAAGTTATCAAACAAAATTATAGAGCATACATAGAGAAAATGTGAGGAAAAACGCACATGTATATATAGGAAAGTGTATATATACAAAGGAAATTGGAAAACCGTTCCCGCAGCAATAAGTGTAAAAATGATGAAAATGTTCCTTTACAATTGTAGTGGTTCTAATTGTATATATTATATAGTCGTTTTATTACACTCAGCTGTGTGCATGTTTATGATAGGAAAATGAAAATGAGTTATTAATTATTATTTTATAATATATGTTATCTATATATAGTTGATATATGTTATGTATTAAATTGCGGACGGTCGTATAATCCAAAAATAATATTTGTATAGAGAGAGACTTGAAATTTATTGTTCTAAATAATAAATATAGATTTATGTGATATATAAGATGTGAAATATTATTAATTAATTTTTATTAATGTCAATATTTTAATGCATTTTCTTAAATCTATATAGATTAAATTATATTATTTTTCCTTTTAGCTATTCATAGCTTATGGTCCATCATCTGATTAGCAAATTCAAAATTGAGCTTAATATTTACTTCCGATTCGTAGTTTTAAGTCTTTAGGCTCATATACAGCGATTTTTGCAAAAATATTACTTTCACACAAAGTTCGACCGACTTTTAACAATTTTGTAAAAAATAACGGGCAAGCTTTATGCTGTATATTATAGAATAAAGGTCTATAACTACGCAAGTTCAAAGATACATAAAAGCAGTTTCTAAATAATGCTTTTAAAAGTTGTGTAATCTTCGGAAATCTGATTGCATTTCTATTTCTATTTATACCATATTTTAGGATTAGGTCGTTAATATACATAGAAGTGAAGAAATGAAAATTAAAATGAAAAAAATAGAAGTAGACCACTTAGTGGTCCTAAGACCGAGCCCTGTGGAACACTTGAACATTCGACAGATAAAAAAGAGATGGCGCAGAATCACCAATCGAGATACACTGTTGACGCTTTGATATATAATACCTGTGTATAAGTATAATAGCTGATAATATGGTAAACTATAGTTTTTAAGCTTATTGTACAAAATATTATATGGTTGACAGTGTAAACTTTACACAGTCAATCTTCATTTTATCCATATATATTTAATACTATCTTTTCGGTTATTTTTAAAAACAGCAGAGCGATTGTGCTGTACTTCGATTGAAAACCTGATTGAAATTTGTTAAAAATTAATAATTTTTCGTAATTCAAAAACAACATAATTTACTCATTCATAATAATTTCAAGAACTTTTGATAATGACGATAATATGCTAATAGGTCGAAAATCAGATATATTAGGATCGCACGGGTGTTTTTGTTTGGGTAATATTTTGATTTTGTGTATTTTTCTATGCATAATATTGTTTTTATACATATTAATAACATAACTGCAGAGTAATAATTATTGAAATTATAATTTATCTCATCTTAAAAATATGGGTCAAACAGCGATGTTCAAGCTATAGTTTCATTATTTACTATTAAAACTCATCAGCGATCGGACAAACTCTGTATATAGCAACTCTGTCACTTTATTAATTATTATTATTTTATTTGATAACCCCTTCCTACATTTGGAAGGGCTGTCAGATACAAAAATTAACAAGGTGCTAGCTTTTATCGGAAAGACTGACTGGCTATAACAGGTTAAATAGCACATATGAAACAATGGACAATAATGTGCCCGTTTTTTTACATGTGACCCTCTAACAAAAAAAAAATATTACTTGTTTATATTCGACAATTGTATCAAATATTCTAAAAAGGTCATCTTGTGTTTATTCGACTTACCAAACAATTTAGCACAGCCGATGGCAGTGATGTATAGGAACTATGATTTAATTCACGCTGTTCCGACACTAGTTTCTCGCTAGAGCCTTTCAATAGCTCAGCCAATAGTTCGGGTGAAGCTTGAAGTGACTTTTTACTACCGCTTTTCGGTGGTTCTAACGAATCTTTTTTGTCCACACTAGAACGACCTGCTTGTGATAGTCGAATTTCATCTAGATGACGTTTAGACGTCTTATCATTTCCACCAGTTGAAAGACTTCGTTTAGCATTTTTATCCATCGATAAGAGGGTAGATTTTTTCGGAGAGCGATCTTTCAGACTATCAAGAAAGAATTTCTTTGTTTCCTTTTTGATGTCCGTGCTGTCAACAAAACTCGGAAATCGTTTATGATTGTGTTGTAGCATTTCTTTGGATGAATGATCAGTGGACGTGTGTACTGGGGTTGAAGAGGCACGTGTATGACATGGAATTGGTAAATGTTGTTTGTGAGAAACTTCGGCTGACACTTTTGTAGGACTAAAATTGTAAACCGAAATAGTTAGTATTTATATAACAAGCAAATGTGATAAAAAGTCTTACCGATTTAATTCTTCTAATATTTCATCATAATGTAATTTAGTAGGTTTTTTCATTTCTGCCTCTAACATTTGGCCATAAGGTCCTCGTAACGGTCTTTTCGAATATCTTCTTAAATCTTTTTCATTTTGTGCAGGCGATTGCTGGCCGCCGGCATACTCTCGTGGTGGTGTCTTATCACTTTCATTATCAGAAATTGACTCGACTCTCATGAAAGTAATCTTTTGATGTGTATGCGGAGACGTGGCTAACTTATCGACTGCTGTACTTTCACAACTAGGAGGTTCATCTTTCTCTTCCGAGCTTTGACAAGTTAAACATTGTTTGTGGCCATCTTTTGTTGGCCACACAATTCTTGAATATTCTGAGTCGGGAGTGACTGGTTCTAAAGAGCCCGTGAACGATACTGGTGTTTGACTTCTTTCGGGCGTCTTACACATTAGAAAAGTATTTTCTAATTTGCTATCTACATCACTACCCGTTTCTGCCAGATCTATCGTACTAAAATCGGTTAGAATTTTATCTTTATCAATAGGTTCTTGATCATCAGTCCATGGTGCTACTTCACAGCTTGTCGATGGCTCAACATCATCCTGAGATTTTGGCCGATCGATTGCCGGCCACTGTATATAAATACCCTTTCTTCGTTTGGACTTATCGTGACGGCGTTTATCTTCATTGCTTGTCTGATGTCTATGATCAGCATCACTTGATTTGAAGATATTTTCTGAAAATTGTTTATCTTCATTACTGTTGCGCTTACGGACTTCTACATAATCAATGTTCGATATGATCAGTTCTTCTTTTGTTGGACTGCAGGCGTCAGTTATGCTGCAATTACTCGGATGTGTAAGAGATATTGCCGGAATATTTTCGTCAACTGATTTCCGTATTGTTGTATCACTAGTTATGTCATTTTCTATCATTTCACCAATTTTTTCGATTGGTAAATCTTTAAAAACTTCTAAAAATTCTTTTGCTTTTTGGTTATCAATAGCCAAAGTCCGATATTGATCATCTTCGACACAACAATCGACATCTTTATTTACGATATCTTCGTTGATGAAATCCGTATCTGCATCACTAGGCTCAACTTCTATAACTTCTGTAGCCACGGCACAAATCGAATTAATGTCCGAAATAGAGCTCGGACTAATATCATCTTCGCATATTTTTGTGCAATCATCGGCACCCGCACTAATCCATTGACTTGTCGATTCTGCGGCATTCCATTCACGAACGACACATTCGTATACGGGCACAGGTATAAGACACGTGGTGGCCGTTTGTAAATATTCTTCTTTTGGCGGTGAGGACATTACGGACAATTCATTTTCCGATACAGAATTCAATGTCATTTCAGATGCTTCTACAACTGTAATGTTGTTATCCGCATCTAACACATCTGTAGTTTCTATTTTTTCTAAAGATGGATTTTCTGTTAAGATTACATCTGGAACATTTTTCGTTTCAAAGCATATTGCCACCGCTGGATTCTCATAGTTTAAATTTATGTTTACTTCAGTTTTCTTAATGCAATCTAATTTATCTGTTGAAGTCGGTTCATTTTCGTCAACTGCACTTTCGCTTATAGGACTACATTCCCGTTGCGGTGGACTATCTTTCTTTCTAGGCAGTGTAAGATTAGCATTGTCCACGACGGTTGGTTCACGATTCTTCTTGAGACTAACTTTTAATGCACTTATTGCTGATCGAATATATTTGCCCGATGAGTAATCAACTTGCGAAAATGAGGCACTTCTGTATGGGATATTTTTTTGTGTATAGGAACCGACAATTGTCCGTGACTCAACTTTTGGTAATGCTGTAAAAAAATCGTCTTCTTTTTGGGCCAATGGTGGTACACGTCCATTATCTATTTTAATCGAACTTGTATTTGGTTTAATGGATCCAGTAAATAGATTGCTACTCGTGTCTACAATTTGTGGTGAGGCTGCTTCCTTTTGAGACTTATCACTTAATACTTTAACGTTATCTGTTTGATTAGTTATAGACGAACTAGGTCCATATAGGACAGGTGAAGCTATCTGGGGTTCTGAAGAACATGATTTTACAATGTGCGGAGTAACTGCTATACGTGGTTTTCTTGGTGGCGGTATAGGCGGCGGTTGTTGAGCTGCAGGAGATGTTCTTGAGCCACGTAACAGTTCGGTTAATTCCTTTAATCGTTCAGTTTTATATGTTTCTGGTTTTTTTGTTGAAACCGGTTCACTGCTAGGTTTAGTAGATTCAACAGGTGTGGACGCTGATCGACGACCAAAGCCCAATAGTTGCCATCGATCTAATGTGTTGCGACGTTTCTCCATAGTTATCTATAAATTACAAATGAAATTAAAATTAGCGATCCTATTAAAATAATAAAATTTTATGAAATAGGCCAAAGGTACCTGCAGAGATTGACTCCTGTTCCAATGATTGGCAGCCTCTTAATAGAAAAAAAAAATTAAAATTCCACTTTAAAAAAGTTTTTACGACTTTTTTGATATAAAAGCCATAATATTTTTTTTTAAGTTGAATTAATTTAACCCTTTCGCACGTGATTTATTTCTATGCATTGGAAAATTGTTGATTTTTATCTTAGGAATATAAAAAAGTAATTTTGCAGCAAAAACAAAAAAAAACATTTTTTTGCTCTAAATTAATTTTTTTGAAAAACATATTGCACATAAGGGTTAAGAACTATTTTTATGGAACTTATTTTTCATATATATTTTTTATTTTTTTAAATTTTTTATTTAATTCAATTGGTTTTTTTTTTAATTTAATTTCTAAAATTTGTTTGCCATGTACATTTAAATGTGCGCCACTCGCGAAAGGGTTAAAATTATGGAAATAGCTGCCAATCATTGGTATACTAATTTTGCTTTACCTAATTTCTTTAAGTATATAGAAAGCTTACATTATTTACGCTGGGAGCCCTGTTATTATATTCTTGGTGATGTCCGAAACGATTCAATTTCTGCTTTGTTACATTTGCAATAGAATTTATGTCGGCTATAGATTCGGGCGTAAAGGTCAATTTCTCATCATCATCATCATCTCTAACATTATCGTAACAATTATTTTGGCTACAATTAACTGGAGAAAATTTATGAATAGAAGTGGACGGAATTGTATAGATGGTGGGTGTGATTAATGGTTTAGGTTGTATTCGAGGAGGTGAGGTTGTCGTGAATGGATAGAGATAAGACTGTTGTTGTGGACTCACTAAAGCATTAGACACTTTTAATATTAAATATTTATCACTATTTGAATTACCGGTTTTATATTTTTTCACAGATTCATCGTTTGGTACATTGATTTCACTATTATTTAGTTCATTGCTATCACTAGTGATCGAAGGAAAAGATTTTCCTTTTAAACTATCATCACTGCAATGTTTGTTTTGATTAGAAGAATCATATGGGATACGTTCCACATTATCGTCACTAATTGCTGTATTATTTCTTCCAGTTGTAGTCGAGTCTATATAAATGAAATCATCATCTGTGTCACTATTATAAATGATAGAATTACCGCCTCCTCCATTGCTATAGGTATGTTTTAGTAGATTCACATCAAATGAACAATCATTATCGTCATGATGACGATTTTCCTCGACAATATTTTCATTCACATTCAACTGTTGATCATAATGATCATCATCATTAAAATCATTTTCGTGTATATTTTGGTCTATTTTTATTTTATTTTGTTTTTCATCGGTTACATTGCACTCATCAAAATTCAATATAACATTTTTTTTCGGAAATTTTGGTTTTAGTTTTTTAACAATTGAATTTTTATGATGAGCTGATGCTAAAAGTGATCTCGATCGTTTATGTTGTTGTGAAATATCGAATAGTTTATCACTAGATTCTGTTGTTGAACTTCGTCTGCGATAGTTTTGATCCGAATCGTTGTTCAAATTATGAGCAGCAGCACAGTTACTTGTATAAAAACATTTTAATAACTCTAGTTTATTGTTCTTGTTCGGAACGATCAAACTTTGATTATTGCTTTTGGCATCAACTGAATTATTGAGGGAGGCTGTTACAGCGCCGCTGCCATCTTTTTTAATATAATTTTCAACACTATTATTAATTTTCTTCAAACTAACACATTCATTTAACGTACTGGTGGTCGTTTTCGGATCATATTCTTTTTGATCAGAGTGTACAGATGAAGAAAATACTGGCTGATGCGATAAATGCGAATTTTTTTCCTCTTCTCTTGACGATCGATTTTTCCGTTTTTGAAAATTTATAGTATTTTCATTTATTAACACTTGATTTTCAAATTTTGAATTATTATTTACGTGTGAAAATGTTGGTGTTTTTAATGATGACAATGATGATGATACTGATGACGATGATGATGATATTGCTGATGATGATGATGGTGATAATGATGATGAAGATGATGATGAGGATGTTGTTGTTTTTATTGTTGTTGCTGTTGTTGTTGCTGAACTTATGTTTGACCGTATTATTCTATTATTATTATTTATGGTCCGGTCCTTATTATTATTAATAATATTTTTTTGGCCAGGTGAAAGTAGATGATTATTATAATAGTTTCTCTGTAACGGATCCTGTTGCGATGGTTTTGATGAATTATTTATAATTTGTGAATTTATCGTTGAACTTTGCGAATTATTGTAGCAGCAAGTCAGTGGTGATGATTCGCGGTTTTCTATGACTAAACATCCGTTTACTTTTTGAGATGTACAACTTTGCTTCGTTGTTAAAGATGAGGACGACGACAGCGTTCTATTCTTGGCTGGAAAATCAAAATAGTGGGGGAAAATTTATTAATACATAAACACAAATAATTAAAAATAAACAAAAAACGAGACGTATACCTATACATATTTTATACACATATAAGCACGCACATACGACTATACAATATATTCATTTTAAATTTTCTTTTTTCTTCTATATACATTTTCCTTGATATATATACATTTTTACTGCACAGTAAAAGCGACGGTTTATATTTATGTTAAATTCTATATAGTTTTAATTGTATTATAGTGCGAGAAAATATTAATATATAATGTATATAATTTTATGAAGAAATTTGATTTTATATATACATATAACGTGGACAGCCCCAATTCTGAGGTATGCCCTAATTCTGAGGTAGTAGTGTTAAAATCTAATTTTCCAACGAAATAAAAATAAAAATATATAAATGAATTATTGCAATATCTATTAGAAAACCT
>JANSTW010093668.1:0-18463 GCA_027564275.1 Diadocidia ferruginosa | reverse complement strand
GGTATCAGATAGAAAAAGGGTAAAAATGGTCCCTATACTCCCTCGCTTTGGAGTAAAGGACACGATGATGATGATGATGAAATGGTAAAGATAAAGCTTTTGCGAAAGTGAAACAAAAAAAAGCCTAACATGAAAATTATATATCTATGCGGGGCACACGATATTCAATTTTATGCGGCCGGTGTTTTTGTAATTCTAGAAATTCATTGACGGTTTACATACATACAATATCGGTGTACCGACAATTCCCCGGAACGACAGTTCCCTGAATGTACAATTCCCCGAAAAGTAAATTCCCTGAAACGAAATTTCCCCGAAACGACTAATCCCCGAAACGGCAAAAAAAAATTAAAAATTTTGAAATTTAAAAAAATTAAAAAAAATTTACAAATAAAAAAAAATATTTTTTTTAACATTTTTAATTGTTAAAAATTTAGGAACAGGATAATCGATCAACGAAAAATGAATATTTTTGCAATATTATGTGGTTCCAGCTATTCGCCAAAGCTTATGGCTCTAGCTTAGTGCAATCCTGTCGGTATTAGTAAAAAACATCATATATTTTGAAAACTTGAATAATCGGACTTGCGGTCGTTGGGGAAAGGGAAAATGCACTAAGTATACTACTTGTAGACCACCGGCCCACGTTCATATATATAAAAAAAAACTGTTTTTTACTGTTTCTGGCCTACGCCGTCATCAGAAAGGATGAGAGATTCCTTTGACAGTGGGAAAAAGTATAAAACGAAAAATGTTATTTAAAGTTCTATTGCTGTAGCATATAAAACCGAAATCAGACAGAATTGCAAAACATTTCTATTGAAATATTAAATCTCTATTCAACATACCACATATATTATACAACGACCGCAAGTCCGATTATTCAAGTTTTCAATATAAAATACGGTCGATAAAATAATTCTTTTTTCATATTTTTTGAAGGTTCTATAGCTTAAGCTAGAGCCACAGTCTCTGGCGAATAGCTGGAGCCACATAATATTACAAAAATATTCACTTTTCGTTGATCGGTTAGCCTGTTCCTACATTTTTAAATTTGTTGACACTCACGATCGAAAAAAAGTAAATTTTTTATTATATAATTAAAAAATAAATTAACATTTTCTAAAAAAAAATCATGTCGAAATTTTTAAAATTTTAAAATTTATTAAAATTTTATCTTTTAAATAACAACAAACTATAAATTTACATTTTATGAAATGTTTACAAAAATTTATAATTTCATAAGTAGGTACCTATTATTCGACCAAAAATTCTTCTAAAAAAATTACCGCCAATGTTTTTCGGGAAATTGTCGTTTCGGAAAATGGCCGTTTCGGGAAATTGTCGTTTCGGGGATTGTCGTTTCAAGGAATTTTATTTTCGGGAAATTTACTTTTCGGGGAATTGTCGATGAACCACAATATCACATACAAAAATGAATGTGTGTTTTGTCTGAAGCGTTGAGAACTTGGAAACTATTCGGCCGATTGATGTGAACATTTAGTATTAATTGTATTAGTTTCATAATATATGTTTCCAATATCAAGGCAACATAAATGAAACTTTTCTTACGATAAACAAAAATATAACTTGGTGCGAGTTGCTGACAACTCACTTTATACCGTCTATAAAAATCATGGTATCAGATATAACTTATAACTAATAACTATATCCCGAGTAACATAGCAAGCTGTAATCTAGTTGCGGCAACGTTACGACAGCCAAAATTCCAGCCAAATGGTTTTTGACTCCTTGTATACCATAAAACTAGTCATATTTGTACGAAAAAATGTTTAAAAAAACTTAACCTCAAATTTAGCTAAGATAACGCTCATCATAAACTTTAAAAATGTCCTAAATATTATAGAACATTTAGTATTATGCGTATTTTAAGCTATATTTAAGCATTTTGCTATTTACGGTTTACGAGATATCTTCATTTACCTGGACCACAAATAAATCGGGGACTTTTTGGAGAACACTTCTATTGGTTAGCACTACAAACCTGGTAAAAATCTTTGCTCTGCTAATTTGTCTAAAGTTTACATGGAGCTATGTTTTTTTATTCCTGAACTATTTATGAAATCAACAACATTACTAATTTAAATAAAGCTAAATAGCACATGCTATTCATTGATTTTAAGCAAGCGTTTGAAAGTTTGTATATATAGACAATATACTGATCAGCTATGACGTATTGCTAAAACTAAATACGGAGTTGTGCTTTCGTGGTAAGCTGGGATAATGGTTTCTGCCGTGAAACAAGGATGTGTTTTTTCACCACTTTTGTGCCATTTTAATACCACAAATGCCACCTTAATGATATTGATATTACGTTTGAAATTTGAAATTTAGAAACAAGCTAATCGGTAAACGAAAAGTGAATATATTTGTAATATAATTGGCTCCAGCTTTCGCCTGAGCCTGTACTACTCTACGTTTCGCCAGAGCCTTTCAAAAAGTGTATTTACTCCTATACCGACAAGAGTTGCAATATTTTTAGGCTAATCCGTCATCAGTGGAGATGGATAACACTCTCCAGATAGTGCCAAATAGGTATTCGTACAATTCAACTAATAAGCCGAAAAAAAGAACTTCGACAAAATAAAGGCTTTATAGCAAGAAATCGCGTACGTTTGAGGCAATTTGTGTACGAGATTATGATTCACGGTTGAATATAAATTATCGACAGATTTGAGTTCCTAAAAAAAGATTTTTGTTTTATTCGGACATTGCAAAGCGTGCCGGGTACAGCTTATTACAAACTGTATTTATCAAGAATCTAGATTCATATAGACACACTCAGCAAATACTTGGAGTGTATGTGGCTTAAATTTAATTAGAAAATAAAAGATAAAATTAATTTCAACAATTACGTATAGCCTATATACTGTACAGTGGAACAGTCTGCGATATACAAAACAATTCCAACATTTATTTTATTAAAAAAAAAACTGTTTCAACACTAACCAAAGCTTACATTTATAGGTAGAATATATAGCAAAAACCATAAAAGCTTTTTTTATAATTAATGGCAATAGAACATGCACTCCCATTGTATTTTCTTTTTTTAGTATAATTCTCAACTTAACCATGCGTCAGGTTTAATTAAAAGTTCTGGCTATATATTTATATGGGAAGCTAAATACGTTTTAAATAAAGCAATAAACAATTTAAGTTATGATTTTGAAATTATCCTTAAAATTCAAGATATGACCAGTGTTGTTCCTCTACTCTAGACTTTAATTATCTACACTTTAGTGTAGACAATGACGTAGACAATACAAATTGGTATATACAATGTAGACAATGTCGACTTTAGTTTAAATAATATAATGGCTGCCAATATTTTTTCTTTCTTCTTACCGATATCTAAAAAAATGATTGGGCAAACAATAAATATTATTATACAATAATCTTATATGAAGTTTTTTTTATCGTAGAGCCTTAAATGAGTACAATTCAGTCCACAATATTTCTGACGTAGATCATCGTGAGTTGTCATCTCAGTGTAGCTTGCATGAACATTAAACACAGGGTAGCGGCTAACCACCCACCATTCATAATTCAATATTTTTACATTTTAGTATTTTGTTTTTGGGATTTTTATGATTTTTTAAAAGAATTTTCTTTTATTTTTTTCTCTCTAGAATAATGTTTCCCTTGACTCTAATTTAATGCATACACTAATGAATAATTGCAAAACATTATGTTTATAATATTATTTAAAGGTAATTCATGATGCATATACCTATAGTTAATTTGCTAAAACAAAAAAAAATGTTACCATATTTTGTAATTTATTTAAATTTTTAATGGTTGTTAATTTTTTATAAAAAATATAAAATTAAAACTTTTTTTTCGTTTTAAATTATTTACTTTATTAAATTTTGGTATAGCAGAGCGAGAAATTTTATAACCTCGCCTATATAGCTGGATATTTTTGTTATGAAATAAAATCCTAATATAAGATAGCTAGTTGGGGAAGGGGTTTAAGTTTGAATGCTGCTTTTACTATCTTTTGACATATCAATTAGATTTAAAAAATGTACTATAAAATCTGAGTAAAATTGAAATGAGAGCAACGTTTTCTTTTTTTATGGGAAATTCGTTAAAATGCATAAGCTGATGTATTTTTCTTTATTAGTTCATATTTATCAGCAATTTTTACAAAATATAAATCTAGACCGTAAGACCAATAAACAATTTGTTGGAATCCGTCTAATATTGTAAAACGTTCAATATTTTCATTACTGTATAAAATATGCGGGGCACGCCAAGAACGGCCCTGCCCAAATGCAATTCCAAAGTATGCGACTACTAAAGTTTGGCTAAATCCATCAACTGGTGTAAAACTTACTTAATACCAAAAATTTGAGGATAGAAGGACTTTTTGAAGTGAAAACTTCTTTAGGCGTGTTTAGCATCAGGGGTAAAAAAAACGATTCGCCGTTAGCAACTATAAACCTAAACTAGAATTCATCTTTGTTGAACTTTTTTTCCCGAATTTTTCTATTTTAATTGGTTCCGTTCATAGACCTCCTGGTGTTAATAACCTAGTTGAATTCAATGCTGCTTTATATGATGTTAATTTTCGGTACAATGACATTATTATCACTGGGGACTTTAATTTGGATGTGATTCAAGCGTCCCATCGTTTTAACAATTTTGTAAGTACCTTAGATCAGTTTTCTCACTCCATCGTTAACTCCGAAATTGTCTAGTGACTGGGAAAAATGTATATTACTTAAAGATTCTATGGTTAAACTTGAAAACGAACTACGATATAAATATTTCTTCCCAAGACTAAATTCCAAATTGCCCTCGAAAATATTATGGAATAATATAAGGGAATTAGGAGTGAAAAATAAGGAAACTCATGCTACGGAAATGTTTACCGCTAACGCCTATATAACAACCATTTTGTCTTAAAAACAAATTCAATGGTCCAGAACAAAAATTTTGTATGTTCCGTAAGTATTGATAATTCATTCTAATTTTCGAATGTTTCTGAGGAAGCTGTGGCTATGGCAATTTTAGCTGTAAAATCTAACGCAATCGGTCCAGATGAAGTATCAATTAATTTTATAAGGGTTATTCTGCCGTATATTTTGCGAGTAGTTGCACATATATTCAATTTCATTTTAACAACCTCGAATTTTCCAGCTGCTTTTACAAATTAGCAAAAGTGTTACCCTTAGCTAAAGTTGCATCCCCTAAAAGTTTAAACGATTTTAGGCCTATAAGTATTTTGCCTATGAGATTATCTTGAGAAATCAAATTAACGAAATTGTATCCAATCGAAAACTTATCTCACCACTTCAATCGGGATTCCGTGCACAACATAGTACAACTTCTTCACTTGCGAATATTGTTGATGATGTTGGGATTAGATTGGATAAACGTCATATTTCGGTTCTTTTATTTTTGGACTTTTCAAAGGCCTTTGATAGTGTTGATCATGATAGGTTATGTTTCAAGTTTCATCATTATTTCAAATTTTCACGTTCAGCGACAAATTTAATACGTTCATATATCTATGATCGTATTCAGTATGTTGAAATAAATGGTATGATCTGATGATTTCATTAAACTTCTTTGTTAATTCCAAAAGCCACAAGAAAAAAGAAACGTCGTATTTGCATGCAAAGTTAAATAGTCCGAATGCATTAGGATCATTAGGATTTTTACTTTAGTTAATCCAAGACGGTTTTCTTCCATTATGGACAATAGTTTCTTTGTTCGCGGTATCAACCTGTGGAATTGTCTACCCATTTCAATTAAGCGGGTCTATTCGGTGGCTCAGTTGAGAAGAATATGTTTTGATAATCTTTGTAATGGTTAGGGTTGGGATGTGTCTTCTGATTGACGATAGCTGTATGAGTTCAAATGGCTTGCTGTTTGTACTCATTTTGTGATTACAATAGTTGGCTGACTTTTTAATGAGTACTGAGTACGCTTCCCGGCTCGTCACTGCACTGGTGCACTTTTTTTTAAGTTTTCTTATCTCTTATCTGTTTTTGGTTGTATTGTCTTTTGTCGTTAGTGGTGGTGTTGCTTTTGGGGATATTCGGCGAACTTTTTTTGTTGTATATGTGGGCGTTTAGGACGATCAGTTGGAGGTGAGTAATTATAAGTTGTAATCTACAGATATATGCGTAGATTTTATATAGTATGGTCTTTTTTTAATACTTTAAGCAGCGACTGTTTCACCTTTGCCTTTTCATGAATTGTATATTTTAAATAATTTTTGATTTTTTTGATTTGAATATTACATTCTAATACTCTTTTTTCTAAATTGTACTATTTTGTATAATATTGTAAATTTTTTTTATATGTTGTATGCAATCTAATAAATGAATACAAATAATAAATTTACATCGAATTATCAAATGGGAGGAGCTACAGATGCATACGAATAATATTTTGTATATACGAAAATGAAATTAGTATATTCAATATAATGGGTCCTGGATGCATATATCGTTTATTCATTGTAAAAATACGATATAGTCACTATAATAATCAATCACTATAATAGTCTCCGAGACTGCCTTTTTTTAAACTGTTTAACATGAAACTTTCTACGTTAAACTGTTCGCGTTAAGTTGTCTCCCGGTAAACCAAAAACTTTTGATAGCTATAAGGCGCTATGTCAATTCATATATAAAAAAGCGTAGATAATTTGACATGTGCAAGATTTGCCAGCTTTATAGATTTCCGTAAATTTAACACATTTTAACCGCATGTACAAAAATAAACCATTAGGCAAAATGGATTTTTTTACAATATAATAAAATATATACCGAAAATGGACCGAATATTTGGTTCATATTATTATAAAAAGATACTCTTCTTCTTAAATAAATATTATTCAAACTCGGAAAATATTTATATAAATTATATTTATTCATGTTAAATAATATTATTATGTATCATCTAATATACATTTATGTAATATAGAAACCCACAAAAAATTATTTACGATTAAAGCGTGACTGGATCTTTTCTATATAATAATTTACGAAAAAACATAATATAAGTTATTTAAAGGTACACGTCATATATTTTGTTTTGAGAAATATAATTCTATATAACCAACTATATGGTCAGCAGTGTTGTAAAACACATTTTCAAAATCCATAACTCTTGATATTAAAAAACCATTTTATAGTTTATGTACATAGAAATGTTTTGGTTAAAGATGGAATGTACATATATACATTTATATGTTTTATGTTTTTTTTACAGGAATAACCATTTTATTTAACCATTTATTAAAAAGGAGAAAAACATTGAAAACATTTTCTGTTCGTATGTTTATGTAGAAGTTATATATGGTTGTAAAAACACACTCAAAAAATCATTTAGATATCATAATAATATTTTAGGTTAGACAATTCCTCGGAATTAAATTTAATTTTTAGGGTAAATTAGATTGTTCCCAGCAACACTATATAGCATGCGTTACTGTGACGCTTAAAATGGAATACTCAAAGTCATATGTAATACAAGAATTATCCACAAAAGTGGTTTTTAAGGTTTTTATTTACAAGAAAATGTGTATGGGAGTCTAATTTTCTCTGGCATATCTATCCCAAATGTAATACTAGAGTATACATAATTTCTAAAAAACTTAATCTATGGTCGAAAGTCCTCCAGTACAAATTTGTAAATACAATTTTTAGTAATGTAAATAGAGATTATCACAGTGGTCGCTCATTAATTCAATTTTTTTTACTACTAGTTGACTATTCTAATTTTTTTTTTCTGTGGTATTTTTATATAGCAGCATCAATGTAAAAAACATTGAGGTCTTTGATTTTATATTATAAATGTTATTTTAAACAATATTTCTGCTTTAATTTATAAAGAAAAAAAAACCCAAATCAAACCAAAAACTCATTTTAATATATTTTTGTGGTTTTTACTCATAATATTTTGTGGTTTTTCTTTTATGTACAGGCGATATAGGTATGCGAATATATATAGCCACATTTATTATTTATTTTTTTTGTTTATTTACCGACATACCTCTTATTATAAAATAATATATTGTAGGAACTCTATGAAAATGATGTTAAATTTCCTGAACGAAAAAAATACATGTCTAAATATTCTTTTGTAAATATATATAAAGGAAAAGCGAAAATGTTTTCCTCGAAAAAAAAATTAACAAAGCTTTTATATTTAAAAAAAAGCAAATAATTTAAATATATAGAAGAAAGTGTGATAAATTTATAAAGTGGGTGTTTTGAAACAGTGTTTTCTATATAATAATTACATGTCAAATCATTGTGAAAACTTTTTTTTTTTGGTGTAAATATATAATAATTAGCTATTAGGATAAAAATTGGAAAGTCTAATAAATTTTAAGCCGGAAGATGGTATAAATGGCGGCAGCAGGATAGATGAAAATATTCATTGACAGTATAGATCTAAGAACTTTTGCAGCTAATCTTGGGTGTAAGATACAATTTTTCTATTATATGCTGTAAATCATTGCAAAAATTAATATATAATTTCTTTGTTTATTTCTATATGATAAACTCACGTCATTAGCCCGGAGTTAATCATTATAGCTTTAAAAACACATATTTCCTTTGTAACTCTATCGGGACAAGCAACCAAGAGCTATGCACCTTAGCAACGACAACGAAAGAGTTGTGTTTCATCTGATCGATGAATTGAACAGCCATAATTTCGCGATGGACATTTTCTATGCTCCATACGGGGCAACATCTCTCACATTATAGGTAACTGTACGCTTTTCTGACTTGATGGCTGTGTTTACGGACATTTTTTACAGACATGCGAGATTAAACCGTTTTTGTGCACATTACCGACTAAATGGTTGTGGTTGCAGTCATATCTGTAGTGGTTACAGATATATATGGTAACTGGGACAGAAAAAACTGAATTTGTAATGACAAAAGCATATGCTATTGGCTATACCTCATTTAAAGTAAAAATCTGTAATTACAAAAAAAAGCATATGCTGTTCACTGTACCTCATATGTAGTAAAAATATTGTAGTAATGTATATACATCAACTGCGGTAGGACCTACATAAAAGCGGTAAACTATGCATCTGTTGTGAGTGCAGCATATCGGTTAATTTGATCAAATTGTTGGTCGGTGCCAAAATGATTGTAATATACTGTAGACTCTACATGCATTTACGTACGATGTACAGCATCAGTTTCTCAGTGTAGGACCTATATACAGATTCATATATTTAGGAGAAAAATGTAGAACTTACAAATCTTATATATACAAATAAATGTAAAAGATGAAAAACATTATTTTTGTGCAATGAAAATGTCATTACATTCTTATATTCTTTTATAGAATATCTTATATAATTATGTACATATACAGTTGTCATATATTATTATATTGAATACATTATGAATATATAACTATACATAGTTTTCTGTTAGAATGTATACATTGTAGAACATGAAAGCGGAGGGTATACATTCTTTTCTGATATAAGTAATGTGTCTTCTCTAAGGATGTTGTCTTGAAAAAAAACAACAGAAATAGACAAAGTTTTCAATATACTACACAGAGAGAAATGCATTTGTAAAAATAACAATTTGTAATTGTTAATTTAAAAAAAGGGGAAACTGAAGCTTAAGAAAGATTCGACATCTAAAATTGTTTATTGTCAATAATTGTAGATTTGACAATTTTTTTCTTCAAAACGAGTAAAGGTAAAATTTACATATATAACTTCAAATTTACAATTCTCAAATTGTAAATTTGATGTTAACAAGTTTGTTATATTGACGTCCTAAATTGTCAATCTTACAATTTAGTTATTGCTTATCTGGCTGCAGTGCAAATTGCTCAGACGTTTTTTGTTTCTCAGTTAAGTATGTCGCGTTGTCCGTAAGTTTAAAAAAAAATATTTTTTTTAAATAATTATTTATTTATTTCAAAGAAAAACGCAAACACATGCTCTATAAGACGGTACGTTCATGTATCTGATATCATTTCGAAATTGATAACGACCATATATTTAAAACTTCGGAAATATCATAAAAAATCAACTTATTGGTTATCGTTTCAAATGATGTACGATGATTTTCCATTTCATTTTGATCTAAAGACTCCTTATTTAATTCCAGAGTATACCAAAATTTACCAAATTTGTCACCATAGTGTAAATTGTCCTTCTTCAGACAGACAGTTTTTTCTAAATCCATTTTAATAATTTTGTACTCCGGTCATTTAATTTTTCAGTATTGGAAAACCTCTCTCCCCTCCGAAAGTGTGGAGACCTAAAGTGTGTATGAAAGCAATATGAATAAATTTGTAAAAGTGAAATAATGAGAGCAAATTTCAGTAGCGCCATCTAGTAGATGTCGCTACTGAGAGTTTCTTTCATTGTTTCAATACAAATAAATAAACTTTGATAATAGTAAAATTGATCGAAAACAACCTGAAAAAGATCACCTTCTGCAATATATACAGATGCTACAATTTAATTTACCTTTATGGACATTTAAGATCTGCAGCAAATTTTCACAATTTAAATATATCAATTGCTCTATTTATAAAAGATATTCGGAAAGTAAAGTTTAATGTTGATCATTCTACTTCTTACTATACAATTAATCAAATTTGTGCATTTAACATTATATCGTCTATAAATGAAACACTTTCATCCATGGATATAGGAATCTAACAGGATAGACAATAAAATAGTTCTATCCTTTTTATTCATATGGCTTTTGTATATATTAGAAAAAAATGTGTGTCTCTAAATTTATGTAAAAAACATCCAATTCGTAATTGCACAATGTCTGGAAATTCTTAAAAAAAAACCAATACGATTTTAAGAAAAATTCAAGACAAGACACCCCACAATCTATACACATACAGGATATTTTTCAAGGAAAAACTATAATATCTTTATGTAAAGAAAAGTTCAGTTTTTAATAAAACGAAAATGTTTTCATCTCTAACTTAACTCTATACATTTTATGTAAAACGAAAATGCCAATTTAAATAAAGCAATAAAAACGAAAGAATAATATTAGTTATAACAAAATGAGGTTGAAATGATACGGTTAAATGAAAAAGAAATATTAAAATAATTTTTAAAATTGTTTTATGTTTAAAAATTTAATATTATTTTTGAAAATATTTAGCTGTAATATTATGTGCATATATAATTGCAATATAAAAAGTCGCATATTTTATATAGTTACTTTGTGTATGCATTTCACAATCCTTGCGAATTTTTGGTTTGACTAAGTGAGTTATTTTAATGCAAAGGATAATGTTACATTGTTAACACGATGATGATGATGATGATGTGCATTTATAGAAAGAATTAATTTTGTTTTTAAACAATTTACTTGGGAAATTCGTAAAAAATATAATCTGATTGACATTAAAGTAATCGCAAGCATTTTTTAAAGTAGTTTTCTATGGTCGTTTTATTTAAATTTTTGGGCATCAAATGTTACAATATCGCGACATGAGAACCATACAATTCTAACTAGATAGGAATTAAGTTGCAGTTAGAACTGTATATGGTTCTCATGTCGCGATATATTGAGCGATGAATTAAAACCGAGATTTGCAAAAAATCATCAAATTAAAATATCTCCAATTGTACCAATAATTTTTGGCATTTTTAGTATATATTATACAGGTTTTAGTATATATACATAGTTTGTCTTTCCTGAACAACGTTTGTTCTTGGAGTTTGCGGGCGCTCGGACCCCTTTGGAGGGGGAGTGGTTTAAAGTTTGTATGCAAAAGTTTTAAAACGCAATATTTTAATGCCACAAATATACAGAACGAAAAATGTTATACTCTTCATGGTCGTTTTGCTGAAGATGAAGAGTATAGTATTTTTCGTTTTATATATCTTCCCCACTGTCAAAGGAGCAGCCCTTCCAATGACTGGACGTAGGTCCGAAACAGTAAACACAGTTTTTGATAGAACAATGTGCTAGCACATGAGTTATGAACGTAGGACAGCAAGTAGTATACTTAGTACATTTTTATTGAAATATTAAATCTCTTCCTCAACGACCGTTAGTCCGATTATTCAAGTTATCACAATATTTTTAGTTTTTTTTCTTGCCCAGACAATTATAATGTCTAAATTTGCTTTTTCAAATGGTAAAAGAAATCAATAAAAATATTTTCCTATACAAAATACAAACTTTAAACCCATCCCCCCTCTGAAAATGGGCCGATCGCCGCAAACAATGTTCAGGAACACCTCCCTAACATCCTAAAAAGTTTTGGAGGCCAAGAGGGGGAGTTATTCTATATATTTATCTATATAACAGTTGGGCGACATCTTATAGAACAGGAAAAAGTCCCTGAGGCATGATCTGGAGAATATAGTGAATGCGAAAGCAATCCGAAGCCCAATTTATGCAATTTTGCCATATTTTACATTGATTTATGACACCGTGCATTAATAAACTTAACTTTATTTCTTCAAATGGGTCCTTTTTCCGAGATTTCGTCGTTCAAAAGCTCCCATAACGATACATTATATGGTCGTTGATGATCGGTTTTTCCTTTTTTATTATAGTCGATGAATAATGAATGTCATAACTCTTTCCACGCTTTGAAGTCGGTTTATTACGTTCAGTCTACTCGGCTGATTGGACTCCGGGATAAAATAATGGAAACATATTTCGTTCATTGTCACATATCAAAGCAATAATTCGGGTTTATTACGATGGAACAGTTTTAAACAATGCTCAGAATAATCAATTCGTTTCTGAGCTCGCCCGGCAACCTCTTTAAAGACAGCACTTTCGCATACTCAAATATGTATTTAATATATATGTCCAACACATTCCTTGGATATCTTTAGGGTCTCAGCTATCTCGATCAACTTCATTTTGCGGTTATCCAAAATTGTTTTGTGGACCTTCTTATATTTTCATCGGTAACAGCGACGTCCATTGCGTGGTTCGCCCACGGTGCTCATTTCGCATCGTTTAATCTTAGAAAACGACTTCTCAATAGTTGATTATCCTGGTGCAGAGCTCAAATAATGTTTATCAAGCCAAACCTTAGATTCAACAGTATTTTTTTGGCAAAAAACGTGCTTCATAATCACACGAAATTCCTTTTTTTTTATTTTCAAACTAACAAAAGTTACTTCACTCGAGATAACATATCTCATAAACGAATAGTACGATAATTGTCAAATTTCTATACGTGTCGTTTGAAGGTTAGGGTTAATTAAAAATCATATGGATTTAATACTAGTAGCCCATCTATGTGTTATCTTACGAACTTTTCAGCCGAACTGTTACAGAACAAGAATTATCCATTTGAGAAATTACAGATTTCCGTATAACTTCGACAATTTCTAACCGATTTTAATAAAAATCTCCTTCTATTCAAAATCAAAAATAGGTAAATGATTCTTTTTTGATTATATGGTAAAAAATATGGTGGTAATTTTGAAAAACAAAATAAAAAATTTCAAATTTTCGTCTAAGAATGTCTTATACCTACCTCAGAACCAAACAATATTATTTTCTTTTAAAAGTTCGGATATTTACCTTTCAATTTTTTTTAAATTTGAAATCGGGTTAAAAATGGCGGAGTTAAAATATTTTAACTTTTTAAAGTCGTCTAAAACAGTTTTTTAACGGTAAATCAAAAATTTGAGATGTTAAAAAATCCACCATTCCTCTAAATCAGTTCGATATGACAATATTTTTACAAGCTGCAAACCCTTTTGTATTTATATATAATACGCAATTCCCCCCACTCTCCCCTATATATATATATCTGTAATTATTTTTAATTTATTTTTTCCATTTTATTATTGCGCTCGTATTTATTTGATACTTTTGATGACAAATCGTTTAAAATGTTTGTAAATATTCATTCAGTATTAACACAATATTCCAGAGTCAATAAAGCACCAGGATTTGTGTGTACAATGTATTTAAATATCGCGTTGTTTTAATTTATAAAATGTTAAAACAGCTGAATATGTGGCACTTTATATGATATAATGATATTAACCCTTTCCCTCCCATCATAGTCCCATACCATTGTCAATCTGCATTTAAATAGTCATATATAGCAATAAAAAAAACATTTCTATATAAACGTAAAATCAAAGAATTGAAAAAATAAAATCAAAACAAATTGTCAACAATTAATTATTTGCTCAATAAATCCTGGAAAATGAAAAGTTCTTGTATTATTTGAAAATATCTATACAAATTTTTATTCGCAATTCTATGAAAACTTAGTTTCCACTTCATATATAAATGTTACATAAAAAAATCATATTATAATAATATGACAAAAGGTGAAGTTTTTTTAGTTGTTATTATATAAAATGGTTGAAAAGGGATTGAAAAACAACGACGATCCCACAGTGGGTGTTGAAAAAAATATTATATGAAAATTAGTGCTTTTTATATAAAATATGAATCTAATGAGCCAAACATTTTCCGTTCATATGACTGCAAACAAAAAAAACAATTTGTGACAAGCTTTACATTATATATGCGGCAAATAAAAGGATTTTGCGGTCCATTTGCTTGCTATACGAACGGACATTTTAAATCGTTTTTCGTTATAGTTACAATAACACGTATCTCTAAATTATATATAACTATAGTTTTTACTTTTTAGTAGTCAGCATAGAGCAGGTAGTCAGCATAAAGCAGTGAGTATAGCGTCACCGTTTTTTTTCCAAGAGGTTGCGGGTTCGAGACTCGGCAGGGTCAAAAAATCTCACAACTGGGACTATAACCTCAGAACATTGCCCTGTGGTACTCCCGCCATAATTGGATGAAAGTTCGAATGAACCTTCTCATGTTGGACTCTGAAATTAGATTGTGCAAATAAGATTCCAGATGTTGGCAGCAATTTTGTGGTATAAATAACGCATTTTGCAATTTTACTTGTAACTATTTTAGCCGTTAGTTGCCAAACGGTAAAAATTGTCAGCTTATATTGCTTATCCGAATTTTTCTCCAGCTGGTTTCAGAGAATCTACACTTTAGCGCTTATGGCCCCAGGCCCTAACTGACCCTCCCCTGGAAGAAGGGGCCCTCCAAGACTTAGAAAACCACTTGGCGCTTTCCCCCGCTTGGCCAAGGAAGGGGGTCAAAGTTTAGTCAAAATTTCAGAAAAATTAATATTTTGAGGGGGTTTGAGAGGGAGGTAAGGGGTGTATGGTATCAAATAAAAGGTAAAAAGTTGGGACAAATCCAACAATCCGTGTAGATGGGAGGGGCAAAAAACTGGTTTCCATATATTTGGAGACATTTGGAGCAGTTAGCCATAAAATTTTTAAAGCCTAAGAAAAACAAACATAGCACATCTAAAAAATCTAAAAATTCAGTTTTTGTACTTTTTCCCGTATTAGCTACTGCCCCCAAACCGCCTACTTTGCGGTAATTTCCTTAGCGGGGTGCTACCACCCCCCGCACCCCCGCTAGGACTCGCAAGAGGCCCCGCCTTGGACATCGTTAGCTTACCTTCTATCCTAGGTGATGAGGAAAGAGCTTAAAAAATTGAATTGAGGTACCCTCATTTCCATGTAATTATTTTTTAGAAGGAAAAATATATATATTTTTTCAATTTAACACTTCCGACACAAAAATGTCGGTTTCTAAACTTATATGGCTAACTGCTTCAACAACCATCACAAAGGAGGTGATTGGTCCTAGTGGTGTCCACGGTGTCTTAGAAGGACGAACTCATTTGTCGGTGTATCATCGCCGACGACGTATTTTCTAACTCTTTTAAACGTATATGGCTAACTGCTTCAAGTTTTTCTATCTACCTTTCATTTGACACCCACCAAAATTGTGTATCTCGGCTTCGCCCTCCCCCTACGAACAAATATATGAAAAGCAGTTTTTTGTCCCTCCCACTTAAACGGAGTGTGGGATTTGTGACAACTTTTTTTTAAATGATAGGTATTTGTAATACCTTTGATACCATACACCCTTTTTATCCACCCCCCCCCCTCAATATCAATTTTTCTGAAATTTTGACCCTCTCCCCCACGAGGTAGAGCGCCAAGAGTTATAGTGGTTTTCGAAGTCTGGGAGGGGGGAGGGTCCGTTAGGGCCTGGGGCCATAAGCGGTAAAGTGTAGTTTAGCCGCGGTTTTTAATTGGTTGATAGGCATGCGTTAATTTTCAGTTCATCGGAAAATATTCAGTTCGGCCTGTAAATCTATAGCTTTACACTAAAAAAAACTAAAATGAACCCTCCATATAAGAACTGATAAAATTTATTTTCCCTCAAAATTTCATGTATTTTTTTAAGATACGTGTAATTGCAATTTAGCACGAATTTGTTTCTATATTTTTTAACGTATTATGTATAGTGGGTAAATTTAAAGTTTTTAATAATTTTTTTTGTCAAAATTACTTTACCGGAAATAATAACTGATTTAAATTTAACAAAAAAAAGTTGTGTACAATATTTGTTGGTCCATTCGTGGGGTATATGCAAATATTATGTTAGTTATTTACTGTATTGTATATAGAGTAAAAAGTAACAATGCATAAATAAATGTTACGTGTGTAAAAGTAAATTTTGTACATAATTTTTTGTCGATTTTTTTTTATATTTTGTTAAACCAAAATTTGTTGAACAAATAAAATTGATTGCATATTTCTACATATCAACGGCTCCAAAGCATTATGATCTATCTACATTTTGCAATAACAGAGAGAGCGAGAGAGAGAGATAGGAACAAAAACGGTTATTTATCAATACTTTGAATAAATTTTATACCTTTTTATTATTTTTTTTTAAATTATATTTAAATTGTTTTAAAATTACGTGATTGTCATTAACACATTTCGTGCCACGCTGTTTTTCCTCAAATATTTGGTTATTTGTTAGTTTACATAAATTGAATATATAACTTGAATAAACACTACTCACCTCCTTTCTACATCCCATACTCAGAATCAGTTGGTTAGAAAAAACATATTTGCTCATTCCTTCGCATAGAAGATCTGAATCGTTTCCATTTCTTGTTTAGTTTTTCAGATAGCTTTCATATTGTACCAAACACTTTTTATTTATCCCTCCTTTCCTTTCAACACAGTTAAAAAAAATGTTAACTTCGACCCTCCCTCCTGCCGGAAAGGATTATTTCTCCTAAAGGTCGTAGTATATTTTTTTTATTGGGAGACCTTTGCCGGCTCAAAAACTCTAGTTAGTTAATTAAAAATTGGATTTTAAAATGTTTGCTAAATGTAGATAGACCATAATGCTTTGGAGCCGTCGATGTTATATATAGGAACGCAGTAAAAGCCTATTATCGAAAATTGTTTAAAAAATACGCATTTTAGCGGAAAAAATTATTTACAAATGTAAATTTATTTCAGTATTAACGTTTTTTATGTAATGTTTTGTATGACAATGATGCAATTTTTGAATCACATTCACCCATCGCCACATAAAATTATTTTCTGATGAAGCATATTATAATAATGGGCTTATGTCAACATGTGTACATTAGTTTTAATAATATATTTTTTTAAATGCAATGGACTATTTATTTTCATGTATCATATTTATGTTATTTATTAATGAAATATTTAAAAAATAATAATATAGTAATTTAGAGAAAGCTTTTATAAATTAACTGAAAAAACCAAATTTGTTAAGCTTTCGAATTAAAAGCTTTTCCATTGTGTTTGATTTTTCCTCGTTTACCATACAAAACCTTAAGAATCTTGTGTTAAACCACACCAATGTCAGTAGCCTGTTTTTTCGTAGGTTCCCGCGAAAAAAAATATTAATCAACATGGCTGATTGTAAGGTTTATTCTGTGGTAAAATTGTGAGCTTTTACATACAAAACGCTAATGCCAATTATTATTTATGGATATTTAGCAACATATTTGTTTATGAATACACATACATTTTATTTATTAAATAAGTTGTAGCACCGCTCTAGCCCTGTGCGATATATCGATATCATATCGATATTTTTTCAATATTTTCATACGTTATTTTATCGATTTTTTTGTTTTTTTAGGATGTTACTGTTCTAGAAAAAAAATTTAAATAAAATCAAAATCATTTGAAAATATCGATAAATCTATAATTTTAATTACAATCATAACTAAAAATATCGATATTTATATAATTTCATTCTTGTATTTTCCTGGCATTGATATTTTTACTTCTTACATTTTTTATTGAACAAAAAATTATATAAAATATTTGATGTTTGTATTTTCTTTTAAACGTTATATATATATATAATTTTCTTAGAAAAGAAAAAAAACATATCTAAAAATATCGATATTTTAAATATTTTTTGTCTAAAAATATCGATTTCTACATTTTTCTATAAAAAGACAAATAATAACTAAAAATATCGATATTTTTTAATTTTAAATATCGATGTCTTTTTTTAATTTTCCTTGAGAAGCTTAACAATGTTTAAAAAAAGAGAACAACAAA
>JANSTW010093557.1:0-18467 GCA_027564275.1 Diadocidia ferruginosa | reverse complement strand
AATTTATATTTGGGGGGGGGGGTTTAAGTTTGGTAAGGGGTGTATGGTATCAAATAAAAGGTATTACAAATACCTATCATTTAAAAAAAGTTGGGACAAATCTAACACTTGTGTAGGTGGGAGGAACAAGAAATTGTTGTTCATATATTTGTTTGTAGGGGGGAGGGCGGAGCCGAGATAAACAATTTTGGTGGGTGTCAATAATTATACATCGAAATGAGCGGGACCTCAATTCAATTTTTAAGCTCTTTCCTCATCACCCAGGAGGTAAGCTAACGACGCGAAAGAGAGGCCTTGTGCGACTCCTAGCAGGAGGTGCGGGGGTGGTAGCACTCCGCAAAGAAATAGTGATTTGAATTCTAGCCGAGTGGTTCGAAATCAACTTAAAACTGTTGGTTCCTATATGATATAATAATTAATAATAATATTATCTATAAGCATAACCGACCCATTTACAAACTTTAAGATAATATAATCTTAGTAGTTGAAGTCTATAAATGGAGATTAAAAAAAATTAAATACTCGATCCGATCGAGAAGCCATAATAGCTATGCGATCGTATCGGAATTATTCAATATCGATAATATCGAGCAAAGCACATATCTTCCAATCGAGATCCAAGAGTCCATTGGATACCACTGTTTGTGGTATTAACTTTCTTCATCACCCAATCAAAGACAAGAAGGAATAAAAGTGGTGAAAGAACACATCCTTGTTTGAATCCATTCTATATACCTACTAACCAAATCGTATATATAAAGAAAAGTAATAAAAAGATCTAAAATATTCTTTGAATGGTTTTTGCTGTGCGTATATGACTTAAGAAAAAGCTTATAAAGCTGTTTTATTACTGTTAACAATAAAATTCGCTTGAACAATATATATTTGATGGAAGCATTAAAAAGCTCTAAGACCCCGTCTAGTCAATAATAATAATAATAGTGTTAGGATTGCGGTCTTCCCTACGGGGATGTATTACAATAATAATACTAATAAAAATTTTTAAAAGGGAATCCAATTAGGGATAAGGCGGATTCCTCCCCAAATTTTATTGAAAATATATTCCATAGTTTTCTGTAATGAAACTGGATCTATGACGTTAAGCGCATAGATATTAGATATAATAATATACAAAAAGGGATCATCAATTATATGTTCACAATATATTAATTTTGAATGAAGATCCTTCCATCGTTTAATACATCGAAGAGATCCACTTATTTATTCTAAGGTTTAATATACCTTTTGACGGGAAGATTATTTTAAACGGAATTAATTAATCGAGATTTGAGAATTCTTCTATTTCGTCATCTTAAAACCTTCACGTAAATAATATTTGCAATATTTGGGGCACATGTCTGAAAAATATGTATCATATTGTCCTTTACTTGATAACAAGGGAGCATAGGGACCCATTTTACTCTTTTTTTCTATCTGATACGAAGGTTTTCATTTCGAAAAATATGCATACAGTTTTTTACCAGTTAAGTAGGGATTCGGCCAAATTTTCGTAGGGTTTTTTATCACTGACCCCCTGTTATGATCACAAAATTTTATTATTGCGTTTAATTTGTATTCAGTTCTCTCTCGGTGTTCTTTCCTCTTACTTATGTATTCTCAGGGTTCCATTACGATTTGGATTTTGGGTCTTTAGGTCAAAAGGAAGGTGGGTTTTCCATTTATTTATTTTTTAATATTAAAAATATGAAAGTTAGGACAGATTTTTATCCTAAAACAACGTTTACCCTTTTTTCTATCTGATCATGATATTCAGTGGCTTTCTTATCATGGAGTGTTGTCAGTATCTCTCTTTTTTTGACGATCAGTGTATAGAAAGAAAAAGGCTAAAATTGTGCCTATATAAAGATCTTATCAATAAATATGAACATTCTTCAAACTCTCACCGAAATCAACCAAAATCAAATAATACCAACCAACTTAAGTGACTTCTAAAAACTTTTTCTATATCTTACCGATAGCTTTTAGCTTTTTGGCATGTTTTGTGCCCTCCAAATGCAATTTCATGTGTTGCGTAGACGTTACGGATATATTGCACAGTTCACAATATTTATTCGGATCTAAGCCAGTGGTTGTGCCAATTGTTTTTGTTTCGGGTTCATCGGCAGATGAGTTTGCCACCACCACCGCCGTAACGTCTTCCGTTCCAGGTGCAACTACCACTTCGGTGGGCTTTTGTTGATGGACAAACGATTCGCCAATATTGAATCGGCCGCTATTGTCATATGCAACTTTGGTTTGCCTACAATTTTTTTTTAGAAATTTATTAAAAGTTTTAAAGAATGAACAACATTTTTCGAGGGGAAACCATTTTGTTGGGATTAAAACGATATTTTATTCAGGAAATTTGCAATGCCCAGTAAACATTCTGATGAATAAAATTATAACAATTTTTCGTCCGTGAGTTTAATAAAATTTTAAATTTAGGAACACAGACTAATCGGTCAAGAAAAAGTGAATATTATTGGCTAGCTATTCGCCTGAGCCTTCAAAAAATGTGATATTTTTCTCATACCAACAAGAGTTGCACTATTTCTAGGCTAATCCGTCCTCAGTGTAGTTCCGGCTTCCTGCTGGGAATAAATGAGTATTCTAAAGACTATACGGTGACGCTGCGATAAGCTTTGTGACTTCTTGCTGATGATAAATGAATATCCCTAAGACTGTCTGTCGCCCTGCGAAAACCCTTGCTGCTTCTATAGATCGTCTGGTGTCACTGCGAAAGCTTTGCGGTTTCTTTCTGGGGATAAACTAGTATCCTACAGACTCAAAGACTGTCTGTCGCCCTACGATAAACTTTGCAGCTTCTTACTGGGGATAAACTAGTATCCTAACGACTGTCTATTGTGACTTTGCGAAAAGCCTTTCGATTCCTTGTGGGAGGTGTGCGATCATCCTAAAAACTGCCTTGCGTATGGCCCTGCAATAAGTCTTACGGCTAGGAGTGACTATTCGATTGCGGATAGATAAAACTTCCGCTGGTTACGTAGTGCGTTAGGCTTTGCGATCCTTCTTCATAGGTCAAGTGTGTCGCAGGCATTTAATTATTTATTGATCTTTAGATTTCCAACAAAGAAATAATATATTAGGCCCCGCGACGTTTGTGTAATATCACAATTTTGACCTTCACATGTTCGCGAAAGCGAGCGAAATTTCAAAAAAAAGCCATCGAGTTCACTCTGGACACTTGGCGAATTTTAAGAAAAATCTTCAATCATGAACTATATAGTGAAAATATTAGTAAGACTTCCGGTTACACAAATTAATCCAGAAAATTGTATATAAGAGGAAATTCTTTTAGAAATTGAAATTAAATTAAAAAATAATAGACACAACAGAGAATTATTTAACCTATGGTTTTCCCCTCGAAAATTTAAGTTTTTCTCAATCTTACGTTCTAATCCATTTGCCATCAGGACCATAATAACCAGATCCATGAGGAGTTGCTCTGCCCGCCAGTGCTCTAAAAAGACAAAAATTGGATTTAAGATTAAGAACTACAAAAATATATTGAAAACCCAAAATTTACAATCGATGTTTCTTGCCCAAATAATGTTGGCTGGCATGTTGCAGTGATGTTAGTGCTAAATCACAAACATCACAATGAAATGCGTCCGGTCCGACGGGTCCTTCGGGTAACTAAAATAAATGAAATCAATAATAGTTTTCTTTTATTAATAACAAGACGAAACCTTTTCCCGCTTGGGCACAGGTTCGCCCGTTTTCGTTGACCATTCCTGTAGCCAAGCATTCACTTTCTTATCGTGAGCCTTGGCCTCGTAGTGCATTTTGGCCGACATCGTAGAATTCATTTTTACCGAACACAATTCACATGAAAGTGCCAACATTAATTTGCGCAATTCAACCGGCAGTCCTTGATCAACGGCTGAAACTGAAAAAAAAACCGAGATCTGTTAACCCAAATCAAAGGGCGAGTCCATAGCTGTTACTTACAAATTTCATCGGGCGGTGGTGGTTTTCGTTTTAGGCCACTTTTAAAAGAAGACATTTTGCCAAAATTTGGCTGTACCGGCGACACATATTCCGTTGGATAGTAGGCCATTGGATTGTATCCGGCTTGATATTGCTGATATGCATCATGTTGACTATACGGCTGCAATGGACTTCCAAATGATTCTACAGCTGTTTGCTGATACTGCTGCTGGGGCATTGTTGCACTTTGGTCGGCCGGCATTGTTTGAGGTTTTATTGGTATTTTAAAATTTGTCGGTAAACTTGCAGATATTTCACCTGTAATAATTTTATTTACAAAAAAAAATCAATAAATTAGCTCCTTCATCTTGTGCTACTAGGCTGCGAGGGTGTAGAGGGAGGTTTTTTCCCCCATTTTTACCTGTAAATGTTGAACCATTATAGTCCATACTGCTTAAAGTTATGTTGGAATTTGGCCAAATTTTACTAAAACTTTTCCAGGACCAAGAAATCTTTGAGAAATTCGGATCTTTATCAAAAAATCTCAAAGAACTATCCGCCGTGTGATAACAAAAATAACAAAATTTTGCATAAAAATGAATTTCTCCTCCAGCTGCGGCGCTGACATCATAAAAAAATTCATTCAGCGCGATGTATGTGGCTGCGTACTTTTTCGCATTGGCAAAGTTTTTCTTATTCAGCACTTTGCAGTAGCGGAGATTTTGGTGGCTTTTTTTGAAAATTTAATTCAATATTACACTAGTTTACAAATTTTTGACTTATGTGCTGGTACACCGCTAAAAGAAAAAACTTTGATTTGAGTTCACTGAAAACGAAAATTGATTAAGTTATCGAAATATTAGCAAAAAACTAGACTGAAGTGTAGAATTTCCGTCCCCTTCTCTTGGAAGCGCGCTTAACGCTTCCTATGTCGGACCTTAAAATAATCTAAAAAAACACTTTTATTTTTCGTGTATAAACTAATGTTATTTAATTAACCCATCAATACCGGCTATCAGTTCGGTTTGTCCGTCTGTTATCCTGAAAATACTAGATTTAAGAAAGTTTTACACGCGGATTTTTAAAGATTTTGGGGTGCCTATGTCTAGATAGATTTTTTGAAATACATCTCGGCAGCCCAAAAACTGATCGATTTTACAGAAAAAAAATATTTTTTTGTATCGTAAAGTTCAGGGACTTCCTATCATTAAAGGCAACTTTAAGAATTTTCAAGGTCTTTGCGCGGTTTTCCTCCTCATCTCAAGTATGTTTAAAAAATGCCAACATGTTTTTACTTTGTAACGTTTTCCTTTTAGAAAAACTTATTATAATATTGTTCAGTAAGAAAATTTGAATGTAAGATACAATATTTTATTAAATTGATTTGAATTTATCCTCAATATCCTTGATGCGACATTTTATTTCGGGTGCACTGTCCTTTTGCAAAATTACCAATATTTCATCGAACGTTCGGCGCACCGCTGCCAGCTGAGTTGATTTCTTGCTGTCGATTAGGCGCTTAACCAATGTCAGCATGATGCTGAGGGCTTCTTTCTTAAGACCGGTGTGTGGGATACCTGAGAAAGACGAATGTAATGTCAACATGATATACTTAAGCTTTTTCAGAAATACTTACCAGCTACATAGACAACAGCCGACAGAACATTTTTGCAGATTTTCTCCAAATTAACATCGTCAATTTCGAATTTCTGTTTTTTCTCTGGATTTGTGTCGGTTTGCATCGGTTCTGTACTGCTGCTGTCCAATTGATCGACGATTTTCAATCGATCCATAAACTTGCCCAACGCAACCAACAAACTCAACTGAACCGGTCTTGTGTTGTTCTGTAAACATTGAACACACCGTTCAACAAATAGCAGTTGATATTTCTCTTGGGTTTTAGGCGAATTGGCCGGCCAAGCTTTGCCCAATGTTTCGCAAACAGTTTCCTTCAAGTTTATTACAATCATCGCTCGTTTATTACGTTCGTCGGCCGACAATGTTTTGTCCTCATCGTCACCGGTCACTGCGGCCAAATCCTTTTTGTCCATTAAATACCATATCATGTTGTACACTTCTTCGAATCGATCTTCCTTGCTCTCTTCTAGAATCGTCCCGATTGCTTTGAGAGCATGTGTTCGATAGAGGGGCTCTTCTTTGCGACATTCTTTCATAACAATATCGATAATTGTGTTGTGTTGTGCAGACTCTGCATTTCGTTTCAAGTCTTTGCATAAACTGGCCAAGGCCTGTAACAGGCGCTCTTTTCCCTGAAACGTTCGACCACCGACGGCTTGCACTAATGTTGCAATTAGTTTTTCACGTTGAGCATCTTCTAAATTTGTGCCCAAACGTGTTGCAATCGTGTTAATTGCATTTGCACTTTGTGCTTTTATCAACCAGGATTGATCGTCCAGTGATCGCTCCAATGTCGGAATAATTGAATCTAAATTCAGACGAATACCAGCATCGCCAGGACTTACCTCAATCCATAGCTCTTTCCACAGCTCGACGGTTGAACGATTTTCATCGTTAATTTCTTCATGCATTGCAAAGAATATCAATGGCAAAATATGCGAAGAGAAATCTTTCAGAATGTCCTGATGCCGTCTATTAATTGCCAGCACGGACAACGGAACACCCTTGTTTGTTTGATTTTCAAAATAGTATTCGGTTAATTTGGAAAATAATCGAATGACTGATTGCTCTTTGGCCACACCAATTAGGTGCCCGATTGCACTGGCATTGTATTTGCGCACGATGATATTGTGATCTTTGAGGCCACTCAGACAAGCACCCAAATACTTACCAACAACCGGTGTCATTTCGTTGTTAAACCGTACTGTTATCTGTGGAAAGTTTTATCAAAAAGAAGCTCCATAAATTCAAATTAATTATTCTAACCAAACATATAAAATGTGCACAGGCAATTTTCGTTCCAAGATTAACGGTGGTTCGCATCAGCTCCACAATGTTCGGTGTCATCTTTTCCAAAGCATCATACTCAATGTGTCGTATACACTAAACAGATTAGAATTAGAAAGATTCTATAAGAAACAAAAACCACTCCTACTTTGGTCAACGTTTCCATTGAATGGTGTTGCTTGGCCGCTTCGGCCCGTATTGAATCTACCGCTTCCTGTGCCTCCTGCTGGGCACCCAACCTCGTCGATAGATATGATAATTTTGGCACTTCCAATTCACCGGTTGCCTTCAGCAGACATGGCACCAGCGTTGGCAGATGATTCGAAAGAATCGAACCGGACGATTCAATTAGTTCGGATAAAGTTTTCATGCTAAATACGGTTGGAATTATGAATTAATCGGGCAATATTAAATAAGGACAAATTTAAAATTCTAATCGGTCAACGAAAAGTGAATATTTTTGTCATATTATTAGCTTCAGCTTTCGCCTGAGCTTTCAAAAAAATTACTATTTCTAGGCTAAAGCCAATTTTTTTTATCATCTTTGACCTATAGAGACTGTACATATAATTTTAGACCATCAAAAACTTATTGTCACCACAAAATGTAATTAAATTCCCTCCATTGGTGGTTTACTTGTCTGTTATTTTGCAGAAAAACAGAAAAAAATTATCGATTTCGGTGACTCATTTTTTCCGTTATTGTGTCGATAACTATAATATTTATTACCCTATTATCGTATTGCAAGATGGAGTTTTACATTTGTTTTAAAATATATGCAAAAAAGTACGCAGCCGATAAATGAATTCGAAGACACTGCGCAGAATATACCGCCAGTTAACGGTAATGAACATACCGCAGCTTTTAAGCTTTAGCTGCCGCGATGTGCGCGGATATTCGTTTAATTTCGAATTCATTTATTAATTATAATTTTATTAATTTATTAATTTAGAAAAAAATTACCTCAATTTTCGAATCTCCGGCACCGCATGCGTAACTCCAACCTCCAGAATTAATGGTAAAATTGAACTGGCCACAACTTGACCAGATTTGCCACTATTTGCCGATGATGCA
Source organism: Diadocidia ferruginosa (assembly GCA_027564275.1). Classification (NCBI taxonomy): domain Eukaryota; kingdom Metazoa; phylum Arthropoda; class Insecta; order Diptera; family Diadocidiidae; genus Diadocidia; species Diadocidia ferruginosa. Next base: position 10,517 of record JANSTW010093557.1, on the reverse strand, counting down.
ACCACACAGATCTACCGAGAAAAAAAAATCATAAAAAAATGATTTCTAAAATTCCAATCGTACCTTGCTTAGGGCCCTTGCCGTTCCCTCGGCTGCCAAACGTGTACCCTCGTGCACATCGTCCATAACACGAAAGAGTTGTGACCAAAGTTTTTCCAATTCTGGTTCTGGTATTTCCGGTTGATCTGTTTCCATTTTACTAGTGCCGGCTGAGCTAACTGTCGCTTCGTCCACTTCCATTTTGTTACTTGATGCCAAAACTTTGTCGTCATATCTTAGTTTCAGTCCTGCCGGTCGTTTAATTAGGTCCCGGACGGCCAAACAACATGCGATTCGAACGCGCCACTCGACATTTGTCAAATTTGTCGACAATTCATTCAGGATTTCCCAATAGAATTTCTCAACCGTCTCTTTTGAGTCGGACACAATGGAGTCCCATATGGAGATCATAGAATTTTGAATTTTGGGCGTCGGGTCGTACTTGTACCGGAACAAACGCGGCACTATTTTACCCAAATACGGTTGCATTTGGGCTTTGGCCGTTTTTGAGATTGATTTTAGGCCAAATGCTGCACCCAATTTACTATTCCAAGCCGCATTATGATTGGCCAATTGCATAAACTGATAAATCATTTCCGGTTGATTGAGATCGGAGGCCAGGCTACACAGTTCTTTGTACGTTGTAATGTTACCACCCATCGGTGTCTTGCCCAAAACACCTTCTTCGAATATTTTTGAATCAGCAGTAACTTGATTTACTTGTCGCTTTCCACCGATTAGCTGATCCAACAGCGAATTGGCCAATTCAGTTTGACCGTTTGGATCGGACAGGGAGAATACAAGTCCCAGTCCACGAGATGCGACATCTTGGACAAATTCTAAAAAGAGAACAATAACAAATCGAAACTAGCTAGTGTTTTTCAAACTCACCGCTATCATCAGACAAGAGTTCGGTAAATGCAAACTGTAGAATTTCCTTTCGCGTATAGATGACCGAAAGCTTTGAGAAATTCTTGACCAAAGCCAATAGCCAAATCGCCGTCGAATTACGAGAACATGGATTCGGATCTGAGACCATTTTTATTACAGAGTTTAGAAATTCCGTAAACATTGTATCGTCACAATGTGGATTAGCGACTGTCGTTTGATCATCTGTTTCCTCCCGGCCGGATATGGTCGAAACAATGCCCTGGGCAATTGCAATATTCAGAGCAGTATCTTTTGACTACAAAAAAAATTAATAAAATAGTCCCAACAATCTGCAAAACACACAAACCAATTTGATAATTTCAACAAATGAATTCAGATTGCTGGATGCATAAAAGCGGCCATCACCAACGGCCAAATGACCCAAACAAACGGCCGCCTCTTCACGTTGCTTAGCTCTTGAGTGAGCTGATTTTAACAAACGTAGCATCGTTGCCGAAATGTACGATTTTGTATATTTGTCATCTGAAAAAAGACTCAAAATAACTAAGGCTGTCTTTTTCTTCTTCTTGATTCTTACCATCAACTTCCATTTTTGTTGCGCCGGAAGCTTTCGTTGCATCCGCTGCCTCCTCTGATAAAGGTAATGCGGCAACCGAACCAATTAGTGAAAAACCTTTCATGGCGGCCGATACCAGCAGGGCTTGTGAATCGGTTAAAAGTGTGGCTGAAAATTTTAGAAAATTAAAGACCACTATTCCTGGATCCTCCTGACTAAAAATTTCGTAAGATTTCCAATAATAATACCTTAATAAAACTTCCATGACTTCCATAAGGCTTCCAAAAACCTTTTTTTAAAACTTCCTAACTTGCTAAATCATTGGGGAGTCTTTTGAAAATCTTTTAATAGTATTGTCTTGAAAGTCCATTGGAAATTTATTGGAAGTCTTATGGAAGTTTTTATAAGATTTTTTTGAAAGTCTTTTGCTCAATCCTTAGGAGTTTTATGGACGTCTATTGGAAGTCTTTTGTATGTCTTATGGAAGTTTTATGAGATTATTTAGAAAGTCTTTTGCTAAATGCTTGGAATAGCCTCATTAAATTTGTTTTGAAAGTCTCATGGAAGACTCTTATAGAAGCTTTATACAAGTTTTCAGATGTTTTATGAAATTCTTTTGCAAGATATTTGGAAGTCTTTTCGAAACTTAATGAAAGTCTATTGAAAGTGTGTTGCTAAATCCGTGGATATCTTTTGGAAGTCTATGCATGACTTTTGAAAGTTTTATGAGAATCTATTGAAATTATTAAAAAACAATGGAGGTCTTTCGGATGTCTGTTTCATGGAAATCTGGGAAGTCAGTTCAGAAATGACTTGAAACTGTCAGGTGGTGTTCCCCCACCGGTTATTCTCTCACAGCTTACCCAAAATTAAAACAATTTGCTTCAGTTCAGCCCAATTTTCCAATTGTTTTTCGTTAAAATCGGGTTGCGCTTTAAGATTTTTAATTTTCCGTTGAAATGCATGCGACAGCGTCAGGATGCTGCCATGACGATGTTCCAGTGCCCGTTGTGGTAGGGTGACGATAATTTCTTTGATTTCTGCATTAAATTCACCATCACTATTACCATTGGCCAAAAGAATGCCTTGGATTTGGGCAATTAAGATGCGCGTATGATCGGAAACATCTTTCAGACCTAACGCAAAACTCTCTTGCAGATCCAAACACTGTTTGGACAATTGAGTTGGTGCCGCATCCAATAGATCGTACAGACAATTCAGCTCAATCGGTCCACGTTTCGCGTACAATATTTGTTTGACTAAATTCAGATAATTTTGAATTTCATTTGTGGCCGTTTGTTTGTAGTTTGCCCGAATAAACTCTTTCAATTTGTAAGCGAATTTTGCGTTGCCCGGAGTTGTCTTTGTTCCAATTGAAAACCACAAACAAACGCGTAAATAGTCCAGAATTTCGGTGTACGTTTCGTAGGTGTAGGCCAACACAATTTTACCATAGCTATGCTTTTGCGAAGAAGATTGTAAACGTTTTGTACTTTGTTCGGCCACATAAGTGACCATTTCCTGGAAACTGGGCAGCGTCACTTGACGTTGTTCTTGTGAAAGTGGATTTGTCGGTTGCTCAACGGCTGATTCGTCTACAGCCAATTGATCAACCGATTTGATGAGTGAATAGTTTATGTGATCCTTTTTCGACACTCCGTACAAATAGGTTACGATTGCTTCATGTAGGGAAGATCTACAAGAAAACGACCGTTAGATTTTCTAAAACAAAAAGAAGCGAAACTTACTTCTCGCCCGCAATCATCAACAACAAATAACGTGCCGGTACGTAATGTTCGGGAAAGCATGTCGTTAGAAATACACTTGCAACATTCTGAACATTTACCATTTTCGACTCAACATGTTCGGCCAACATGGCCAACAATAAACTTTGATTTGATGTTGGAGTAAATTTTGCCGTCTGACTGGCAACCACTGCTTCACCATTGCTGTAGTCCCAGGCAAAGGCCGGTGCTATTGCAATTAAAGCTTCTCGAATCGATGTATGCAATTCAGACGATGCTATTGACAAATGCTTAAAATAGGCAACGACCAATTGCAAATCTTTGTTCACAAGTTCCGGACAGACACGAGCCAATTGACCTATGACACAATAGGCAGCATTTTGAACGTCATGTGACTCGGTGGATTCCGGGCCGATTAGTTTCGAAACACCCGACAGGATAACTTTGGAAACTTTGTTTATCAAATCTCTTACGCCGCTGTTAATTAGAAAAATTATAATGAAGTAACAGTATCATCGGGATTTCTGAATGATTTCGAGATTTCCGATATTTTTTTCGAGATTTCTGAAAAGATTTTCGTGATTCCGAGATGATTTTCATGATTTCTAAAATGATTTTCGTGAATATCCTGAATTTCGGTAGTTAAATTTGAATTTATATTTCCGTGATTTCTGAAAGATTTTACGATTGCTTCAAGATTTTCAAAATGATTTTCCTGAATTTCGTGAATTCTGAAATAATATTAAATGATTTTCGTGCTTTTACTAATTTTATTCTGATGATTTCTGAAATGACCATCGGGATTTCTGAATGATTTCGAGATTTTCGATATTTTTTTCGAGATTTCTGAAAAGATTTTCGGTATTCCGAGATGATTTTCATGATTTTGGTAACGATTTTTTTTTCATGAATTTCGATGGTTTCTATTTTTTTTATTTGAATTTATATTTCCGTGATGTCTGAATGTTAATTTCAAGATTTTCGAAATGATTTTCCCGAATTCTGAAATAATTTTTGAAATTAATGATTTTTGTTAATCGAAATAATAAAACAATTCCTGTAATTTCTTAAATGATTTTTGTGGTTTTCGAGGTTTCCGAAACGATTTTCGAGACTTCTAAAATGATTTTTTGTTCCATGATCATCCTGGTATTATACTTACTCTTTAATAAGATTCTCGGTAAATTGAAGTGCCAACACTTTACACTTTTGATTCGTATTCTCTCCGTACAGTGCCTCGAAAATAACCTGAATTCCACGAACCGTATTAATTCCTTTGCCACGACTTTTCAATAAATATTGCAAAAGTTTCTGGCGAACCCGGGCACTGCAAGCGGACGTCTTGCGATCGACAATCTTCGAACCATTGCCAGAGAACAGAGTATAAAACGGTGCTGACAGTGCCGGGTCAGTCCAGTCCAATGAACTATTCACTTTGCTCAGCTCAGCTATGGCTGGCGTAGCAACGCTAAATCTTGTGTCTGCCGATGCCAATACCAGCAGGACGAGAGCATCAAAATCAGAAAATATTCCGCCACATATGAAACGGCAAATTCCCTTCTTCAATTGTTCCAAATCTTCGGCTTTCCATTGATTGCCGATGACCCGTTTAAAAGAGTATGGGCTCATGCCGGGTGGCACAACACCTTCGGCTGTAACGCTGCAGTTGGGTTTAAGAAAATTATTTTAAAAAAATGGTAATTGTCTCGCGTTACCCATATGGTAGAAGGAGGACATCTTGTAAGAGAGCAATTAATTGTTTTTTTGTGGATGGTTTATCGTCCAAGCCCAATAGCGTTTTACGTTTTTCTGGATCTTCTGGAATTTTTATCGATCCCAAGAGCGGCAACACCAACATCAACAGCCTAATAGAAAATACAATTAATTCCATCCTTTCTATTCAAACAAAACAAAATCCTACTTATCCTGATGATTCTCCGGCTTTCCCTCCAAACAATTTAGTAGCGTAGTGGTCAGTTCTGTTTGCTTCTCAACTGTTAATCTTGGAAAACCCATCGTTATGTAAATTATCGAAAAATTGTGCAGAAATGTTGAGGTTGTACTTTGATATTGAACCAACAGAGATTCGACCGGCAGCTGAACCAATGGCCGTGACTTCAAACGTTTGTTTACATGAGTCAGCACTTCCATTACCTAATAACCAGAAAATATTAGAAAATTCTCGGAATAATCTATATTATTATTCTCACCTTGCATCGAACCGTTTCATTCGGGGAGGTAATCTTCAGCAAGACTGGCGTCAGAAATTTAATCACAGCATTTTCCAATTGTTCATCGGTGTCGGCCGTTCCGAGTCTAAACAGAACTCGTTCCAATAATTCTAAAACCAAAATTAAAAATTAAAAACTTTCCATTTCTTGCACAAATTGCGATTTTAGTAAAGTCATTGTTTTTTGCCCGGTTAAGCGTAGTAGAGGCGAGCGACCATCTCATCGATTCATTTTTCACAACGAAACTCAAGGTTTTCCGGGAAAACCCAAATTGTTTCTAAACCACAATTAGTTGGGCTAGAGAATAGTAAGCCTTTTGAGCTTAGTTTTAATTAATTTTTATTAGAAAATTTAGTTTTTTTCAGCGGCCTCCACTTACCAATCTCCTCTGCTTGAGTTGACATTTTGAATTATGAAAAATTTACCAAAACAATCCACTGAATGGGGTAAATTTGCAGGGGATATTTTTTTTCTCGTTTGAGAATGCTGCACAACAGATGGCGCGCTAAGTTTTATCGATGATTTTGGTAGGATTATTCAAATTATGTATATAGAATTAGGCAAATAGTAAGTTTTAGTTTTGTCAAATTTTTTTTTAAAATTCTTACTGAATATTTTTTATGCAATCCATTGAGATTTATTAAAATCCTCAATAATATTTTTTTTATTGATAAGATTCTCAAATTGAACCTATGTTTTAAAAATTAAAAATCATAACATAACTGAAAAGCTGCTTTTACTATATTTTAACTGACACAAACCAAAATTTATTCTCTAATAGTTCAAATTTTTGAACAAAAAGTTTGAACTAATAAAAATAAGATGGTAGGCTCGCTTCGTCTTTAACCTACTAGAGACTCCAAGAAAAACCCAACCTTCCGTTTGACTTAGAAACCCCAAATATATCAAAAACTTACAAAAATCCCAATCCTGGTCAACAGTTTTTGGCCCAAAACCGTCCGCCATCTTGTTTTTTGAAGGAAATTTTTCGGAACACTATAACATTTTTCCTATCAACCGTGTTTTTATGAAAACTTGAATACATTTATCGGACAATGCGGTCAATATGAGAGACTATATTACAATAAATGTAACACAGGAATTGAGCCTGTGCCTATTAAAATTTTGAAACCGTTTCGAAACCTACGTCTCCTTCATCAGAGTGGCTGAGGAACCCCACTGACAGTTATAGTATTATTCAAAATTTTATCGCGATTACAAGACTTTTATTTATTCTGTACTAACCGTATATAAATAAATAAAAAGTAAAAACCACATTACCTCACGGGACATATTTTTTGTATGTGAATGAAATGCTCTGCGTTTTCTACTTCGGTATCAAATACTATTTTCTATTATTTTAGTAGTAAGAGTATATATAACTACCTAGCGTTATGGCTATTATATTCAAGTAAATATAAATATAGGAATTGATTTATAAAACAATTTCTATATTTAATGACATTTATACTTCTTTTTTACATTTATTTATATATACGGTCAGTATAGAATAAATAAAAGTCCTGTAATCGCGATAAAATTTTGAAAAATAAAAAAAAATAAAAATATTTTTTTCTTACTTCTTTCTGAATTCTAGATCGAAATATGTAAAAAATGTTGTCCGTCCGTCTGCACTATATAAAGTACACAAAGAAATATAAAGTTCTATATAGATGAGATACGATCTTGAAATGTTGTAGGTAAGTTTTCTTGAGATTCTCTTTGTTTGGCATTGGATATCGGGAATTTAACTCTCAAGGACTATCAAGGACCTCAAGCTCCCATACAATTTTTTGTTGTTCCAATTGTTTGATTATTTATTTGATTGAAGGGTTTTACTTTGAAGAAAATTTAATAAAAACAAATTGTAGAATGTAGATACATATAAAGTTCGATCTCGAAATTTGTAAGGACAATCATTTAGTGTTCCTATTATTTTGAAAAGAATTAAGTCAATATATTTCACATATTGTGTGATAATTGTAACAGTTTTTTATTTATTAAATTATTATAATATTGAGTACATATATAAATATATTATATATACGCTATTTATTGAGTATATTGTTCACCTATATAATAATAAATCGCATAAATAATATTTCCAATCATGTGTTAAGGTTAATGATGTCTAGCCGTTTTTTCCCATAAAAGAAAATTAAGGACATTTTTTTATATTTAACGATCTAACACCGCACAAGCATATTGTTATGTACGTAAATATGTGATTTTCCTTTTTTATAGGAAAATTTAGGGTATTTTTTTTAACTTCTATATAAATACATAAATATGATGAAAATCTTATATCCATTAAAGTAAAAGAAGGAAAAAAGATAGGACACATTTTATAATTATATAAAAGTTCTGAAAAAAAACAGTATAATTTCGAGAAAATTCAAAGTATTTCTATAATAAATTCTAAAAGAAATCCAGAAATCATCTATATAACCTGATCTGATCGACGCTGATCGAAGCCTAGAGATCCATACTTCAGAGTCCTTATATCTCTATGCGAAAACTTAGTTTTCGCAGAGAATGATCAATAGTTTCACTTTCTATATAGACTCCTTATATCATTGGTTTTACATTTTTTCAACATCAGTTCTCATATATCTTCATTTGTACTATCCAACTGCTGCTTAAAATTTTTTTGTTAACGAAAACTATTTAAAAAAAACAATTAAAATGGCAAAGGTAAAAAATATCATCAACAAAAGACGCAGTATAAAACGCGCAGACTTTATGCCGATATGATTGATGCTTTGCAGCAATTTGTTGCAGCTAAAAAGTACGACGATGATGCGGGGATTGCGATTTCTAATTTCTATATAATAAAAGTTTATATCGCGTTTAGGGGCAATTAAATTCTTGGCAACATTTTATGATTCACATATACATAATATGTTATTGAAAGGAATATGTTTTTTTATATTTTTATAACATAATTTATAATTTGTATACTTAAATGTATAATTTAACATCTAAATAAAAATAAAGAGTGCAAATTTTGCAAATAGCTGACCCAAATATTTTATAATTTTAATTGAAGGATGTTTTAATATATTCAAATTAGAGTATAGGTATATATATAGTGAAATCAATATCATTCTGTTTATATCAGGCACGAAGCGCGGATTTAGGGGTTGTAAACTCATATTTTTCTGATGATACATAGATATCATATTGTTGTAGTATTATAGTCTGGGATTAAATTTAGAGTAAAGGGCTCCCATACGATTTTTTTTTTTAATTTAAATTAAAATATGAATAATATACAGACATTTTTTTTACCAGTGGTCGGATTTGGGCAATTTTTAGTAAGGAAGAGTTTTTAGTGGTCCCATATACTCTGATTTTGCGTTTGGGGTTTATAGATCAAAGATACGATTTTTGTTGTTTATTGAGCATATTGATAGTTCTTTCCTGGTAAACGGATTTTGCCTGAAATATATGAGCATATAAGAAGTGAAGCTATGGGCATTCTGGCTAATTCCTGACGTCACGATTTAAGAGTGAACGATACATACATTTTTTTAAAGGGAAGAATGTGAAGATGATCACGAGAGGGTTTCAGGAGTTTGGTAAATTTTGGAGTTAGGGTATAGGTTTTAAGTGTCCTTATATACTATGGGATTCCACTTGGAATTTCTAGGTTAAAGACTTTGTTGTTGTAAATATTTAATAGTTCACATTTTTGTCCAAAAATGTGAACTAATAGAAAATGTTTTGGTTTGTGTCAGTTTTCAAATGTAAAAATATAGTAAAATCCGCATCCCAGTTATATACTGGGGGCTCTCCGACCGATTTTGTACATATGAGATTCTAGTAAAAAATGAAATTTGACTTTATTTTTATCATTCAAAATTCGCTTGAGCTATACATCTTACTTGAAGTTTTAGGTGAATTTAAGGAATGCTTATATCTGGGGGGTGTTCACTGTTCATTCACTTCACTGATGACGGTTTAGAAATAGTGCAACTCTTGTCGGTATTAGTAAATTAACACAATTTTTTTAAGGCTTTGGCGAACAGCTTGATATTACAAAAATATTCACTTTTCGTTGACCGTTGACCGATTAGCCTGTGTTTATATATTTCAAATTGCCTATACATATAACTTGGTTAGACGTTGTGTATTATAATATAAACTTTTTCGGTACATAACATATTATATATTGTTTATGTACCATTTCAATAAAAGTAATATTGAATAATAATGAATAATAATTTCAAATGATTTTCCGTTCTATTAACCTCAATTATTTTAATTGAATATATGTTCAAAATATATGTATTATATATATATATATATATATATCAATAATATACATATGTATATATAAACAATATATGTTTTAAACAACTTTATATGAAGATCTAACACAACAAAATTATATATTGATACCATCTATCTATACAGCTATATAGGTCCTTATATAGGTATACCAATAACTTCTGTTTTCTAAAAAGGAAGATAATAATCATGCAGCTAAAATATATAAATTTGAATAATATGCAAGGACTTTTCATCATATAGAATATAGAAGACTATATATATGGTACATAACATATTATATAGCCAATGGCATAATTTTGTTCAAAAACATATTATATACTTTAAAAGAGATATTGTATATAGAATTTCCTTTATTCTTATATTCATTTATATTTGTATATTTAAAATTTCGTATCCTTCCTAAATAATTGGAAGCTCATAGGGGGCGTCAAAAAACTCCAAATCTAGCGCAGTAGATTTTTTATATATTATACAGCTTAGTCTTTCTGAAAATTTTAATTTCAATTTTATGGATTTCGCTTATAGCAATTCTACTCTTCAATCTCCAATGTTACTTGTATACTCGGTTATTATAGGTAGGCATTTTCTATTCCTAATTTTTATTTTCATGTTTGACCATTTTTAGTTATCCACAACGCAAATTAATAGTTGTATACTAAAATGAAATTTATTTATTTTTGCTTTAAAAAAAATCCATATATGTATATATGGAGTTTGTATGAAAATAGTACAAGCCTTAATTTAGGTCAAAATGGTCAA